>JANHGL010007862.1:0-49561 GCA_024611195.1 Ceyx melanurus | reverse complement strand
CCATCCAGAGAGACCTGGACAGACTGGAGAGCTGGGCAGGGAGAAATTTAATTAAATTTAACAAGAGCAAGTGTAAAATCCTTCATCTGGGGAGGAACAGCCCCATGGATCAGTACAGGCTGGGGGCTTTCATTGGAGAGCAGCTCTGGAGAAAGAGACCTGGGGGTGCTGGTGGACAGGGGGATTACCACAAGCCAACAATGTGCCCTTGCAGCCAGGAGGGCCAATGGCATCCTGGGATGCATTAGGAGGAGTCTGGCCAGCAGGATCAAGGGAGGTTCTCCTCCCCTTCTACTCTGCATTGGTGAGACCCCACCTGGAATACTGTGTCCAGTGCTGGGCACCCCAGTTTAGCAAAGACAGAGATTTACTGGAGAGAGTCCAGTGCAGGGCACCAAGATGCTGAAGGGAGTGGAGCATCTCCCTTATGAGAAGAGGCTGAGAGAGCTGGGGCTCTTCAGCCTGGAGGAGGCTGAGGGGGGACCTCATCAGTGTCTATAAATATGTTAAAGGTGATTGTGGGGAGGATGGAGCCAGACTCTGCTCAGTGTCATCCAATGACAGGACAAGAGGCAACGGGAGCAAGCTGGATCACAAGAGGTTTAGGGGAAACACAAGGAAAAGCTTTTTCCCAGTGAGGGTGACAGAGCTCTGGAAGGGACTTCCCAGGGAGGTTGTGGAGTCTCCTTCTCTGGAGACACTCAAGACCTGCCTGGATCTGTTCCTGGGTGACTTGGTCTAGGTGACCCTGCTCTGGCAGGGGGGTTGGACTTGATGATCTTCTAGACTGATCTTCCAACCCCTAACATTCTCTGATTCTGTAATATCCACTCGAAATGATCTTTGTTGCAAATTAAGCTGATTTCCTCTTGTCTTAACTCTGTATGGAAGGTTCTTGTTACTGCCTATGTGAGAACATTTTCTATATTTGAAGGCTTGTGTCATCTCTGTTCTAGACAGGCTGATGTTTCTTAGTTTCCCAGTACTAATACTTTCTGGGCCTCTTTCATCTTTGTTTCTTTTTCAGTAGACTGCAGACTCATGAAATTATCTACATTTTTCTTAAAAGATAATAACTGAAAGTGGGATGACCTCTTACTGTATTTGAGCCCTTATTAATTTTGAAAAGAATATACTTTCCATTTTCTTCATACAATACTTTTAATTCACTCCAGAATGAGATTTTTCTTTCTTTTCAACAGTATCATACTGTTTAATTTTGTTAACTTCTTTATCTTCTACTGTCTCCAAATCCTTTTGCACAGCACTATGCCTAGGAAGTTATCCTCAAGTTTGTATTTGTACATCTGATTTCTCCTTCCTAAACAAAGTGTTAATTTCATCATCAAATTCCTACTTTTAATCATTTAAGACCTTTCTGTTCCATAATCCCAGTCATTACCAGATAGAAATGGGCCCTTGGAAAACGTATGCATGATCCTACATCCTTAGCTATCTAATGAAAGTTTTCTGTACCTCAGAAAACTCAAAGATCTGTATATAAAGATCATAGATCTGTACTGTAGGTAATCTGATTGCTAGGGTATCTGCATTCTAAATATCAACTCTCAATGGCGGGCGCCATGAAGTAGGGAAATTGGATTTTTTTCAACTTAAAGTGGCACCACTTTATTGCTTATTCCAAAATTGCAATACATGTAGAAAGTTACAATCAGCTGCCTTTAAGATTTCCCTCTAATTTCACCCAATTTTTGTCTTAAATTACTATTTAAATTAGACTAGACCATTACATTTTTAATTAAATCCTTACCACACTCATGTTTATCATTAAGTCTGTTATAATGTGAATTACATTCCTTGAAACAAATCCCAGAGAAATCTGATGATCTGCTAGCAGGAGCAATATATAACAAGAGAGAATTTCTGATAAATTATAAAATGGACTATATACAATTGATTTTTTTCATCCAAAACTTGCCACAATATCTCTTAATTATCAGTATTTCATAGGTTACCATACATTTTGTTGCTCTGATTATAAATGTCCAGTGATGATCTGTATTTTATTTTGCTGGACAGAAACCAAAATGTACTTTTGATTATTCTGAGACAGACAAATTGCTCATGGAACCTGTAAAACCTGTTTCCTGTAAAAGGAAAACAATTATATCAAGTTATATATAGTAGCCCAAGTAACAAAGAAATTCTAAAATCAGACACAAGTTGACAAAGAAAACATGCAAGATGGGGGAAAAAAGCTTATTCTAAACATATTATACATAACTGCAGACAGTCCAACAATATAAGTAAAAGCAGGGTCTTTATTTCAGACTTTTCAAAAGTTCTTATCTGTACTCTATATGTTTCTTTTAATTCAAGCTGCCTAGAGTCTGTCATTAGCCAGTGGAATGAGTATCTGGAAAGGAAAAACCAGCTGGAGCAGTGGTTAGAGAAACTGGCTCACAAAGTGGAACAGCCTTTAGAACCACAGATTGGTCTGAAGGAGAAGTTTTCTCAGCTGGACCACTTCCAGGCTATTGTTTCTGAGATAGAGGATCATTCTGGTGATTTACAGCAACTCATTGAAAAGGCTGTGGAACTCTATGAAAAAACAGAGGATCATTCTTTTGGAGAAGCTTCTCAAAAAGAACTAAAAACACAATTTAAGGACATCACAACTATAGCCAAGGTAAGATAAAGGCAAAGATCTCCATATCAAGTAAGTAAAATGTTTAGACAGCTGTATAAATAGCTAAAATGTTAATTTTCATAATATTTTAGTAACTAAAGAATTGACTGTTTGAATAATCTTGACTTCTATTATAGATGAGTCTAACAAAAAAGTTGGATGTAGTTTTCTAAAGTTCACTGGAATGCAGAAAAGGAACTGAAAGTGGTATGTTTATGATTTTTGAAAAGTGCAGGGCATGTTTTACAGCAGTAATACAACAGTATTTCTGACATTCTTCTGGATTTTATTTTCATCCAATTCTTATTCATTCCTAGTATTTTATTTTTTTTTAATTAACCTAGAAAAGGAAGAATGAAACAACTCCTGAGCAGAAAACGTTTTGTCAGAAAGAGAAATCATATTGTCAGAAAGATATTTGCCCATATTTTGTGGTGTTTCAAGCCACTAAGTACTGCATATGCTATACAGGTATTCTGTTTGGTTTCTAAGGAAACATACTTGAGTTCACTGAGACCTTCTACCACCCAGATCATGACAGTGACATTAGGTCTGTTACAATCTCTACCTTCTCAGCTAATAGGAAAGTTTGCATCAGAAGAGACAAATCAAAGTTGCACTTTGTGTTCACTCTCCCCGTTTACTGGTGCTGTATTTTGGTGTGTGAATGCAAACCAAAGGGTACGTGGTTGCCTTTTATTGGGTCTTCTTTTGCTCTCCTAGGGAACTGTTTATTTTGCTTAGAGCCAGGTGCACGTGGAAACTTTCTTATTCTGTTATTGCATAAAGTGCATTAAGATGTAATAACCTGGAGGATTTATTTAGGTCTTTACTTTTTTTAGCTATTAACCATCCATTGTCTAGTTGGTCTGACACATTATGAGAAATTATGATGATTATTTTCAGAGGGAACAGTAGGGCTTTTTAATCTATTTTAAAAAGCATTCATTGAATACTGAGTTATTCAAAGTTAAAAATAACTGGAGTTTCATTATTAAGTGGTTTAGTTTTAAACTGGTTTAAAGGACACTTGGATCCAGATTAGATTATCCACACAGAAGTAAAAAGCTATTTGGTTACTTCAATTCACTTTTGGTTAGTTTTGACATACATTCATGAATGTTACAACAAATCTATTCACTCATACCAAAGGCAAATCTAGACTTTTTTATAGTAAGGTAAACTGGCCCCACTTCAAGATTTTTCATTAAAAATCTAAGATGGAGACATGAAGCTTTTGTTTGTCTGTATGAGGGAAAGCATCCTCCAGGACTTCAAGGTATGTTGCTGGGGATTGCCACCACTTGGATCCCATAGCTGAAACGGGACTCGGCATGATAAGAACCTTTTGCACTGTAGTCTTTGTATGGGACATCTCTGTGGCTCTGCTTAGCATTTACAGAGCCTTGGTACTTCTAAATAAGAGCTGTGTTTGTGGCAGCATGTTGTTCCCTGGGGGGACTCATGGGTGATCTGCAAGACCGTCTCCAAGGCATATTGGGTAAGGAGTGCCAGACCTGAACAACTGCAGCTTTTGTATATATGAAACAATATATTTTGTGTTAAAGGATGTGTTGAGGTACATATTTGCACACATTTTCAGAAGGCTTCTTCATCTTTTGCTTCAGCAGAATGACTATCTAGACCAATCTAGACAGTCATATTTACAACCACCCTTGTGCAGTGTAACACTGTTGTACTGCTATAAGCTGTGCTCTATTCAGCCTGTAAATGCATGCTATGTAGTCAGACCAGGACTCCCATCTATACCACTATGTGCTTAAAGCCAGGACAGTATTTAAGCACTTTAATGGTTTTTTTTTGTTTGTTTGTTTATTTTATTTCATCTGAATGATAGGAGAAAATGAGGAAAGTAGAAGATATTGTGAAGGATCATTTGCTCTACCTTGATGCTGTGCATGAATTCACAGACTGGCTCCATTCTGCAAAGGAAGAGCTACACCGCTGGTCTGATACATCTGGAGATACACCAAGCATACAGAAAAAGCTGGCCAAAATCAATGTAAGATAAGTTAGCTTTTATTATTTAATCTGCATTTCGGACTCTAAAGTAGACCAGAGCAAAAAAAGTTGCAGTATCTTTGTGTATTTGAAATCATAATTGTGTTGCAGTGAACTGAAAGCAAGCTTTCTAAGCTAGTTCACTTTTTGTCTCCCTCCCCGTAGTAAACAAACTACAATCAGACCTGAGTTAGCCACAGCACACATGGAAACAATTTGCAAGAGCAGAAGCCAAGTGGCATCACAGAAGAATGCAGTTAATTAATGAATACTGCTCTGTCCTCATCTCTGAATAGGCTTTCTCCATGAGCAGAGTTGTCTGAATTAGTCGGCAACAGCCTTTCCTGATTTGAATGAAATGGAGATTCAGAAAGCAGTGCAAGAATCATTCTCCCCCCAAAACTGTAGAAATGGATGTGCTGCCTCCTTAGTATATTCTCCTTGCCTTGGCATCCATTCCTAGGCATTTGAGTGCCTAAGTAAATTACGTAATCCTGAATGCAACATTAAAGCAGACTGCTTGTTTTACTCTTGCCTGCTGTATACGCTCAGATACTCATTCCAGCAACATTTTACTCTGCTGCTAAACATGAGAGTGTGCCAGTGAGCAGATCACTTACTAGCTGAAGATTCAGTATGCCCGAGATCAAAAGACAGATTTGTTCTACACTCTTGGGTAGTTTTGAGTCTCCTTAGTGCGCAAAACTCCCCATGTACAGAAACAGGGAAGGGAGGAGATGGTAGCTTCCAGCTTGTAAAACTGAGAGAGTAAGTAACACTACTCTGGAATGCAGTGTTTGGCATGATATTTATATTCACCAGTTTCTTAAACTGAAAACTCCCAAAATTCCCTTGTAGCATGTGTGAGACTGAAATAGGGCACTGTAGAAAGAATTAATTTCTGGGGAAAATAATAATAAAAAAAAAGCAAAAATGACATGTGCAACCAATTAAAGCTCACCACAGAGCACGGGTAAGCTGTAAAATGCTTTTTCTGAGCAGCACAGTCTTGTTTTTAAAGCCACAATGAGCTGCTACATATCAGTGTTTCTTATGTGAAAAAAACACGTTACCACTTCCCGCATCTTAATCTAAGCAGTATTTTCAGGACCTAAAAGAAGTCCTTTCTCCCCTACGCCTACAGAAGTTTCGCAATCGCTGTTTAACCAATGTAAAGCCCGCAAACTTCTGTTCTCACCCCTCTGCGGCAGCGCTTCGCTGCCCGGCTGCCGGAAAGTCTCCGCCGCTTGGTGCGGGATGCGCCCCGCTGCGCCCGGCCCCTGACCCCGGCCTGCGCGCCCCCCGCCTTCCCAGCGGAGGGCGCTCTGCGGGTCTACCCCCGGCCTGCACGGTGCCCCCTGCCCCGCGGCGGGGGCTCTGCGGGCAACCGTGGCAATGTCGCCTTGCAGGAGCTGGTAGAGTCCCGCCAGATCGGGGCGGGCCGGCTGGGCCGAGTGGAGACGCTGGCTCCAGCCGCGGAGCGCAGCACGACTGCCGGCGGGTGCCAGCTGCTGGCCGCCGAGATGCAGGCCCTGCGGCTGGACTGGAAGCAGTGGGAAGAGAGCGCCTTCCGGAGCCAGAGCAGCTTGCGGGACGTGCTGAGCCAGATGGCCGTCTCGGAGCGGGAGTTCGCGACGCAGGTGGCGCGGCTGGAGGAGGCCGTGCGGCGGTTCGGAGGGCTGCTGGCTGCCTGCTCGCAGAGCCTGGCACCCCTCGACAGCCTCCACACCGACGCCGAGATCGCGGAAAGCTGGCGCAAGGAGAAAGTAAGGGCACACCTCTTTTCCTAGCAGCTTTTCGGTAGAAATGTATGGTTACTGCGCTCAGGGAACTTCTGCCAAGCGAGACTACGAAGGAGAAAATAAGAAAATGTGTTTGTGACAAATATCTCTGTGAAATCCCAACTTTCCAAACTTTTTGTAGTTGTAATCATAGCAAGGAGTCTTTACAGAAGACGTTTCTCTTTTGGGCCACTACTGTTCAAGGTGTAGCAAATGGTGTCTGGATTTTAAACGTTAAAAACAAGATTTGTGCCTGAGACAGTGAAGGAACGAGCACACCAGGGTTGAACTTCTCCTCCTGGGTGCTCAATGTTCCAATCTAGCGTAGCATTTGATCGGGCAGATGTGAAGCATTTCCTAAAAGCCAAGTATTGGCTGGAGCCTTGCCTGACCTATAATGTGTCAGGAGTGTATTGAGTTTATCCTTCCCATTTCGTGAAATATTCTTCTCATTATGCAGATTGCAATCTTGTCCAGTATTTAAAGAAGTTACACTGAAAACCACTATACTTGTTAATTGCTTTGCTATGGAATGCAGTGTAATTTAAAGAAATAGGGGGTGTTTTGGTTCCTGAATGTATTCTAGCAACAAAAATTCACATGCATGTATCTTACACACACACACACATTATATATAAATATATATATTTACAACAATCAAGATAAATGTTTTTATGAACGTTGACTACTGTGAATCAGAGATGTTGAGAAAGGACAGAGAGCATCATTATCTCTCAGGTGTAGCAATGAAGCCATTTCAGTGAAGGAAGAGACGTGTTGAGTGATGCTGTTTTCTGACCCCTTGATTGAAGAAATACTCAAAAAGCCTGAGAACACCTTCTCTTTGAACTGAGGTTATAAATCTCCTCATCCAATGTCTGTGCCAAGTTATTTCTGTAGCTTCCCCTTTCACAGAATTGCCTGACACAGATTTATGGAACCTGCTTGCTTGAGTGCCAGCATGTATCTGGAGGAGTAATAAAGCTGACATTACATTAGAGCACATAATTGTACAAATATGCAAAGTCTTCCTTTTTTCTTTTTTTTTTTTTTTTAAAAAAGGAAAGTTAGACATGAAATTGGAATTGTCATCAATGTACAGCAACAATGACCAGACATTTTTTATATTTTAGAAGTGAGGAAGTACTAAATTGAAAGAATACTGCTTTTATTGTATATACTCTCTGTGTACTGCATCTCTAAGTAACAACACTTTATTTATGTTAGACAGTTGTAAACTTTGGCTAATGATGAAAATGTAGAGGAGTCTCCAAACTTAATATTCACAGCCCTAATGTGTAATTTTATTTATAGTTAGAGGAAATGTGACAATAATCCCTCAATTTCTGGACCCCAGGGGTAGGTCCTATTGTGAACATAAAATAGCACTGCAGGCTTTTCATTTCCATTTCCATTGTCTCATAGTGATTCTGTTGCCATGTAAGCCAAGGCCATGAGTTAAAAATGTGTTTCCTAATTCCCACAATTAGCAAGCTCATTCTGGTTTTATGTTATACTCAAGCTCTCTCCCTTTAGGTATGTGCAACATAAGAACAGGAGGTCTTGCACTTGAAATTCAGCAAATTATTTTGGTAATTGTCAGATTGAAAATTAAATAGAGGTGGCTGCAGCAGTGCTGTCAGTGTTTCTGTAAGGAAAAATACCATAGTTAGATGTACCCTGTTTTGCAGGTTAATGTTCCTGTTTGTTAATAGGTTATGCCTAAGGCTGTAT
This sequence comes from Ceyx melanurus, assembly GCA_024611195.1. Taxonomy (NCBI): domain Eukaryota; kingdom Metazoa; phylum Chordata; class Aves; order Coraciiformes; family Alcedinidae; genus Ceyx; species Ceyx melanurus. The sequence goes on along the minus strand of JANHGL010007862.1, from coordinate 41,374 downwards.
GCCATCAGAATAATCTTTTAGTACTTACTGAGGTAGGTTATTTGAAACTGAAAAATATAGTTGAAAATAATCAATTCTTTGCAACAACAAACACAAACCACACAAAACAAGAAACAAACAAAAAACCCAACCCAAAACATGATTGTAAAATCTGTTGATACTCCATTATGGTGATTCCTGCCCAATACACTTTGTGACATTCTCTGTTTAAGTAATGGCCATTGTGTTGTTATTCCTAAAGCTTTCACAAAAAATCTCTGTGTGTAGTTTAACATAATGTAAGATAAACAAAAAGTAGCTAGTTTATCTGTTCTCCTAAACATCATTGCTATTACATAATTAATTAATTAAAATGCTGCTTTATATGGCACGGAAACAAACTGGAGCTGTGATTGTTTCTAGTGTCTTCTAATTATGGTTTTAGTGATTTCTGGTGTATGCTTGATTTGAAGCAGCTAAAGTTCATAGTACAAGCATGAATAACATAAATCAGAGGAGTTGTGAAAATCGACTGTAGCAAAATATTTCTTCATACTCACAAGAACATAGGAAAGTTTTTACACATAAACATTTGAAATGGCTCTAGGCTTCATTTTACAGAGCATCCCTGTAAGCAGTAAATTAAAACAGATTTCAGTAATGTTAATACAGTCAAGCTGTGATTATGGTCCCTTATTCATAACCAAGGCATGCTTGCAGTTCTATTTTTTCTCAAAATGGATTGCTGTGTTTTTTATCCCTGGCCATTCAGGTACTACAAAGAAGCAAGGAATAAAAAAGTTCTGCAGACCTTTTGAGGAAAAGGGGTATGAAGCAAGCACAAAGTTGCTTGTGGGCAGCAGACACAAGCTGAATCCTGGACTTTTGTCCATTTACTGTTCTTAGCTGTTCATTGATTGGCTTTCTAGACCCTTGCTGGCTTTTTACTTCTTGTCCCACTTCCCTCCTGCCACTGTTCAAATCTGTCTTCACTTTCATATTAGCCAAGCTAATCTGCTATGTGCAAACACACTGGCCTGCCTCTGCTGCAGAGCCTCTGTCTTGGTGGATGTAACTAGCTAGAAGGTTGTCTTTTCTCCCTGTTAATCCAAGAGGAATGCCTGAATAATTTATTTTCTAGTGAGATGAGGAGCCAGATTTGCACTGCTGGTTCTGCTGGCGTAGCTGGAGGGATTCTGCTGCAGACGTCACCAAGTCCTGTTTGTGTTGGAGTGCTTCTCACATCTCTCTCCGTGACAGAAGCTAGGCCAACAAAAACTTCTTTTTTTTAGTTTTTGTTGGTTTAGCTGTCTCCAAGGCAAGAGACTTCCCAGTGCAGCAGTGACAAGCACTAACCCATTTATTCTCACCAGACTGTGGGCAGCTGTACTTTTACATTATGAAGCCCTCTGTGAAAAAGAAGAAGCTGTTAAAAGCTTTGGAGTAGATTAGTTTTTTTGGATACAGCTCAAACCAGTTTTTATTGAACATGCTAAACTCAAGCCAACAGGCTAATTACATTTATATAAGCACATATGTGCTATTCCCTGATCGTATGTACTTTTATATGTACACAGCTGACAATACCCCAGCTCATTTATTAAAATTGATTACTTAAAATAATAACACATTTTGTGCTAAGAAAGTTGAGGCTTTCAGAAATCTGGTATCTAGAAGCTCATAATTTCAAAGATACTTCTAGAGGCTTGACTGCTAAAATGCTTTTGAAAATGAAAGTGCACAGATCATAAGTGAAGTTGAATTTAAATTCTAATAAATTGTGATTCAAAAGATATTTGTATTTCTTTTAGGGTTTTTTGTTTGTTTGTTTGTTTTTTCTCACCAATATTGTTCATTTGTTTTGTTTTAACAGGAAACATTGAATACTCTGCTGAAGTCTGAACATATGACAGATAAGATCAAAACTCAGTTAAATGATCTTTGCAAATTTTCCAGTGATTTGAGTACCCATTCTTCAAAAGTTTCAGGGTTGATCAAGGAGTATAACAGGTACACATTCATCTTGTTTATAGTTAACCTGTCCCATGTGTTGGGAGTGTGTGAGCTGTCTTTTAAGTGTTAGTTACAACTTTAGAATTAGAAGTAGCAAGATGAGTTTGTTGTTTCTGTTCTAAAAGCCAGGCTATGCCACCAGATTCAGCTGAAACTAATGTATATCCACACCTGCCCTATTACAGGAGGAATCCTTGTAAGGAAATAAGAGGTAACACTCTCAGGCCACTCTGATTTACTTAGGAGTGTGACAACTGTATTTCAGACATAAGCTGCTGTGGTTTCTTGCAGAGGGTTGTAGCTTTTGACTCCTGTAGCTGCAGAAGGGGGTGGTGACCCAGACTGATTGCTTCTAACATGAACTTAAGTGAGCCACAGCAGCTAGAATTGTCATTGCTATAGTTCTGTGTCCTGCCCCTAAGAAAGGGACTTGCAGAAGCCATTTATGATTAGGTGCAGTGAGTCACAATCTGGTAACACACTTGTCATAGCTGTGACAGTTGTGTCCCAATTTGCATGCTTCACTTTTAAGGTACTGCAAGCTTCTAATGGATTTCCTGGTGCCTAAGTTAAATATGGTGGGAGGAATCCAGGTTAACTTAACCTTACCATTGTATTACAGAGAACTAAGTAATAGCATTGTCACCTAACAGTCCTGCCTCTTCTCACTCCCTCCCTCCCTCCCTCCCTTGCTCTGCTGCTTCCCTGATGTGATACACCCAGCCTTTGCCTGCAAGCTTCCAAAGGATGTCAGAGCAAAGAGCAGATCTTGCAGCAAAGATTTCGGATGGCTTTCAGGGACTTCCAGCAGTGGCTGGTCAATGCAAAAGTCACCACAGCCAAATGTTTTGATGTGCCTCAAAATATCAGTGAAGCTTCAGCAAGTCTGCAGAAAATACAGGTAACTCTGTAGCTGTAAAGTATTACTTTAAGGGAGTCCCAATTAGTTTCATATCAAGGTCCATTTAAATTTTATGGTTAATAAGTTTTTGGGTTTTTTGTTAATGTTATTATTGTCAACACTAAAGGTGACTAATTGCAAGGAATTACATGTTGTTTTTTTTATTTTTTAATCTGTTTAGTTTAATTGTTGGGCTACATTTGCATGTAGTAACTGTCTCAGTAATTTTACTTGTTTACTTTTCTACAATAAAGAAAAAATGTTTTTAAACTTGGAGAGTACTGTAAAATTAGAATGATAACACAATCAGGACATAATACATAGAATTATTTCAAAGTTATGTAAATATTTTTTCCACATATATAAAAGTAGAGCCTTTATATAGTGCAAGAACAGGGTTAAAATATTTGACAAGCAAGCACTTAAAATTATTTTTTTCACATAAGGCTAAACATCTCTGTGGAAAGGAATGCCAATTAGAAGTTTATTTTAGTAAAGCAGGTGAAAGAAATAAATTAATGAATAGAATATAACTATGATTTTAAGTAAAAATAGCAAAATGATCATTACATAATGAGCCTATTTAAACCTTTGGTTAGATAATATAAAAGAAGGAATTCATACCAGAATCTCAGAAAATACCAAAACCCAAATCACTTCCTCCTCCTTCTGGTAAATTCTCTTTCCCTTGCTTAAACAGTTTATTTAAAAGCATAAACAATATTGTATTAATATATCAGATTTTTGAGTACCCCAAAAAGAGACTATGTTTAGAGGACATATCATGGGAAAAAATCCAGGTTTTGACACTAAATATATGAGTTTTAGAAAGTTTGATTAAGATTCTTTTTTGTCTTAATCACTGCAGTCTCTTCATAGCACAAGACCTCACTTTATTCTCCTTCCTGAAAACTGCTTTAGATGAAATACACATTTTTGTTTGGTTGTTTTTTTTGTTTTGTTTGCTTGTTTGACATGCAGTAACTGCTCAGTAACTTCTTTAGGACTTTTGGAGGTGTTTTGGTAACCTGTATAAACTTTAAATTTATTTTTGTTAAAAGTCAGTGTTCTGTCAACTCATTTGACATCATTGTTACAAGGCAATTATATATTTTATTTTAGTATAGCCAGGACTTGAAACAAGTATCTCAAAGCTAACAGCATTCTCTACTAAGACCCCTAGTCTTAACACCAAATCAGAACCTGACAGTAATTTTTGGATCAAGCCTGTTACTTCTGAACATGGATGTAACCTTGTGGAAATAAAACTATTTGTGTCACATAATAATAATAACAGTAGCAGTTTAAAATATTGGTATTTAAGACTACTAAACTGAGTCCTAAATGCTCAAAATTAATTACAAGAACATTATCTCAGTGCATTGGGATTTAAAAATCTGTCTGCTTCCTTACATTTATTTCCATGTAATTCTTGCATGTGCACTTTTCCATACACTTCTTGCACGCCAAGCATTGTGCAAGATTTCCAAGAAGAAAAATACTTTTAAACAGGAAAGTTAAGGATGCAGAGGGATAAACCTCATGGCTTAGACATTGCTCAGGGTGAAAGCATCATCCCACCCCCCTGTGTGCTCGTTGAAGTCCAGTGTGGCTGTTTGCTATGGGCAAGGCTTCAGTCCTGTGTGTGCCTCACAGTGGGCCCTGGCTCCTGCTGTTTATTATCTGTGCCAGGATACTGGATCCCTGACATGAAACTGTTGCCACTTCCTGTACCATGGTGAGTTAAAGTAGTGTCATACCCAACTAAATGACCACTAATTGTCTCATGAAATGCAGAACACTCAGGTAATCTCAAAGTCTTCATATAAGCATTGTTTAGATACTTCTGAATTAAGTATCTGTTGTCCCTCAGTCACATGAATATGAACAGTGGTATTAAAGTAGAATGTACCAAAAAGAATTAGCATATTGCCAAGCAGAAACAATCTTATTCTTGTTTTCTGGGAGCTTGCCATTGACCTTCGCTGAGACCTAAAGTTTACCAATTAGCTTCTTTTATCACTGTTTTCAGGAATTCTTGTCAGAAAGTGAGAATGGGCAACAAAAACTAAATGTGGTAGCATCCAAAGGAGAACTGCTGTGCTCTGTTTTACCAAAGGAAAAGGCTAAAGTTATCCAAGATAAATGTGCTACAGCTAAAGAAGATTGGAAAAAATTTATTGCCACCCTCCACCAAAAGGAATCTGCATTGGAGGTATTGAAGTTGTCACTGCTTGGACCAAATTTCCGAATATTGAATCTAAATTTCCTCTTGGCTTTTTGTTTCAAGCAGCACAGTTTAGGTTTTGTATATAGCTGAAGTGTTTATGATGTGATAGAATTAATAAATAGTTGTCTTCAAGAAGTCTCATTTTTCTTCCTACATTTTACTTTTATTTACATATATCCTTACGACCTGACCTCACTTTGATTTAGATGGTGTGCTTTATGCAGAAGGGTGTTGTTCAGAGTAACTGGAGGTAGCAAAGAGAACAATTGCACAAATTCATTAACATGATTCTCACCACATGTATTCAATTACTAAACCACTTTTTTTTTAAGACTGTTTTAGCAGAGATTTCTGTCAGTGTTGCTGATTGAATAGTGCCAGTACAGTGGGTAAATGTTAACTCTTTTATTGCAAACTGGTGAAATGGAGTAATTTATTTGAGCAACCTTTTAAATAAACCCCATGGCCTTTCTCTGTTCAGAACTCTCATTTCAACCGGTACAGAAGGTGTGTATGTCTTAAAAATAAAATCTCTTTTAAGGTCATATGTTTTAAGGTCAAAAGGTCTTAGATGGAATTCCCTGCATAGCACAGGAGAATTAAAGTTCCTATGCATTCCTGTTTACAACCTGTTCTTCCAAGCCAGTTGAGAAGTTTTAAGTACTTTTAATTAATCATGCAGGAAAGCCTAACTTTCAGGTAGGAAGGACTTACCTTTCTTCATCTCAAGGTTGCCATAAAAAGAGGATGTTTCTAGAGGTTAATCTTTTTGAGACAAGCATTTTTCAATCTAATGGACTTAGTTTTCATTGTGATGTTTAAGTGTTAAGGCTATAGCTAAAAAGAAAACTAAATCAGTTGGAGCCAGGGTGGGGGGGACAAGGGAATAAAGCCAGCTAGAGCACAGGAGCTATGCTTTTCATGTTTCTATTCATTATGAATTATTCCAGATTATCTTCTTTTTTCTTTTTTTTTTTTTTATAATGCAAAATAAGCCTACAGGAAAAATAAACAGGCACTGAGGGAATGTCTACATACGCCTTTATGCATATGTTTTTATAACCAAAATTTTACACTAAAAAAGAATATAATCAGAAATGATCCCCAGCATTGGGCTGATCTTGGTCATGCATCACCTAGGAATAGTGTCAACCCATTTAAGGTGGGGTCAGTGTGAATGACTTGCAGTCAGGTGTTAGGTAATTTGTATCCCAAATTAGCCTTTCTTCAGAGTGCCTTAGCTGAGTGAGTTAGACTTACACTAAGTCAAAGCTCATAAGATCTGTAAAGCTTTCATTCCAGATGAAATATGCTTCAGCCTCCCCTCAACTGTGTGGACATACCCTATATTGTTTTCTCTGTGCTCTCTCATGCTTTTCTTTCTGTGCCTGTTTGTAGGATAGGAAGGACCAGAGCTGATTTAATTTATTTGAAGAGATGTGTAGTATTTGGCTGCAATTATATATCCTTTTGGTGCTTGATTTGAGTGTTGTGCATTACAACTATTCTCACTCTGTGGAAGAGTTGATAGAATTGTGCTTGTCTTCACAGAACTTAAAGATCCAGATGAAGGACTTTGAAGCAACTGCTGAGCCTCTGCAGGAGTGGCTGACCACAACAGAAAAGATGGTACAGGGAAGTAGCAGTCGGCTCCATGATCTTCCTGCCAAGAGGAAAGAACAGCAGAAGTTGCAGGTGACATCTTTAAAGCCTTTTAGCACATCCAGACTTACCTGTCCCATCCTCCTGGCCTCAAAAGCTTGATTGTTCTAACATCCTGACCTCGAAATAAGATGAGAACCGTTTTCATGGCTTGTTGCTGATGTTCCTGTTCCATCAGGTTTTGCATCTCCATGTTTCTTATGACATGCTCAGTCATTGCTGTAGCTGTATGCTGTGCCTTTCCCAACAAGCTTGCCATATGTCACTGCTGTTTTTCATGGGGGCCCTCATGCTTCTCTGTTTCCTGCTTTCTTGCACCCACTCTTAATATGAACGTGCTTGTGCTTTACAGTCTGTCCTTGAGGAAATAAGCTGCCACGAGCATCAGCTCAACAGGCTAAAAGAGAAAGCTCAGCAGCTGTGGGAAGAGCAAGCTGTCAGCAAAAGCTTTATGCGCAGAGTGTCTCAGTTGTCTTCTCAGTATCTTACTTTAAGCAATCTGACAAAGGTAATGCATCCAGTGTATGGGCTTTTCAGTGGTTCATTTTGATGTGTGTGGGAAAAAAGACTGAAATGTGAAAGAAAGGCTGCAGTTGTTGTGCTCATGTGCTCTGTGTATGTCTGAGCTCTCTTGTCTTTCACACTGGCTTTAAAGAGTAAAAGTAAGGACTGGGACTGTCAACAAAATGGAATTGTGATTTTTATTTTTTTTATTTAAATGTATTTTGATTAAAGTTTGATTTTTATTATTTTGAATATTGATGACATTTTAGTTTTGTGAGAAGTGGTAACAAAAAAAGTATCTTTCAAAATTTTATGGAGTTCATTTTTATTTATTTGTTTTGTTTTTTAAGAAAATAACTTATTACTACTTCGCATTCTATAATGAAGACTAATTATTTACAACGTGTCTTCATCTAAAACTAACAGTTAGGCCATCTCTCTATTCTATCAAGTGCCACTTGGGCTGCTTTTGAAGGTTAAAGGGGAGACAGGCCAAACTCTAAAGTGCCGGGCTAGGAGCTGAGAGTTTAATCTAACTCTGCTTTGCTGAGTGCTGCTTGACACGTCACCATTCATAGTTCTACTATCTCTAATGTGTAAGCAGATTAGAAGGTCTTCATATTTTCACATAGTTCTAGTCACAAAGGAGGCTTTATAGTGCATTAGGGTTGTACTTACTAAAGTAATGAGAATAAATAAGGATATAGGAAGGCATAACAATTCAATTCAGAAAGTATTTATGTTTGGGGAATTGCTAGTTTGTAAATTTCTAATTTCTCCATGAAAATAAAAGCTATAGAGTATATCTAGAGATGTACAACTTACTGAAAATTGTTTTATGAAAGTTTTCATAACTGCAAAATGAGAAAAAGATGGATGAGGCACTAATATTGACTTATGTGGACAGAATTTGTAGGAGGTCAGGATGAGAGGGAGTCTGAGGCAGATGATGCATATGATCCAGCCTATGAGAGAAGTCTTCAAATTCTTTGAATAGCCATGGATACTTGTGAAAGATCCTTCTCAGTAACTTCCTAAGCCTGTGTCACTGTCTTGATTTTAGTTCTCTATTGCACTGGCTTGACTTTTAGTTTTCTGTCAGCATGTGAAATACACTCTGTTCTGTATTCCTGTTCAACTCAGGCCTTAAAATTGCTATGTAAGTTGAGCATTTATTTTTTTATTCATATGAGTGTTAGTGATTTTTTTCAGAATAATGATTATAGCAATGGGAGTAATTTTTCTTTTCCAAGTATCAACAAAGTAATGTTGCTGCAGTGCCATAGTTCACAGGCTTAAATCTGTCTTGTGCACTGACAGACTTTACAAGTTATCTTCGATTACAACAGTGGAGTTTAGGTGTGATTTACCAGATTTTTAAGAAAAAAGTGAAACTGGAAAACTCTCTTATACTATGGATTAAAGGAAAAAATTAGGTGAAGCTTTATATTTAGAAAACAATCAAACAGAAAGGACATTTCTGAAATTTTCATGTATATATCACATTTGAACAAGTTTGTGTGTATGTGTATGCAAAATTCATTCCATGCTCAGTAAGTGTACTTGTGGTGATCAACGTATAAAAACTTTAATCAACTTTATGAAACTCATTATAAAAATTCTAAATAGGTATGGGGTATAGCAATAATTTGAATAGCTGCTGGTGCTAATTGCTGTATGAATTGCAGGAGAAAGTTTCCAGAATGGATAGGGTGGTAGCAGAGCACCAGCAGTTCTCACACAGTGTCAAGGACCTCCAGGACTGGGTGGCTGATGCAGTTCACATGCTGGATTCCTACTGTCATCCCACTGCAGACAAGAGTGTGCTGGACAGCAGGATGTTAAAGCTGGAGGTATGGAAACAACAGACTCCAAAATTTGCTCTTTTTAGATACTTAAGGAAGAATGCAAGTATAGGTTACCTTACATTAATTGATGCATATTAGTGTAGTTACTGTTGTAACTTGGGGGGTACTGGTGGATGAGAAGCTCAACATGAACCATCAGTGTGCTCTTGCAGCCCAGAAAGCCAGTCGTATCCTGGGCTGCATCAAGAGAAGTATGGCCAGTAGGTTGAGGGAGGTGATTCTCTCTGCTCCACTCTTGTGAGACCTCCCTGGAGTGCTGCATCCAATTCTGGAGCCCCTAATACAGGAAAGATACGGGCATGTTGGATTGTGTCCAGAGAAGGGGCACGAGGATGATCAGAGGGCTGGAGCACCTCTCTTATGAAGACAGAATGAGAGAGTTGGGGTTGTTCAGTCTGGAGGAGAGAAGGCTCTGAAGAGACCTTATTGTGGTCTTCCAGTATCTTAAGGGGGCCTACAGGAAAGTTGGGGAGGGACTTTTTAGGATGTTGGGTAGTGATAGGACTAGAGGGAATGGATTAAAACTAGAGCTGGGTTGATTCAGATTAGACATCAGGAGGAATGTCTTCACCATGAGGGTGGTGAAACACTGGAGCAGGTTGCCCAGAAAGGTGGTGGAAGCCCCATCCTTGAAAGTTTTTAAGGCCAGGCTGGATGGGGCAACCTGACCTAGTGGGAGGTGTCCCTGCTCATGCCAGTTGGGTTGGAACTAGGTGAGCTTTAAGGTCCCTTCCAACCCTGATAGTTCTGTGATTCTGTGATTCTAACTGCAGCTCCAGGAGCTGAAGTCTCTAAAATGATGTTGCTGGTAGTTTACTAAGTTTATGTGTTGGTACTCCCCTGTTATAAATAGAGCCTAGAGTTGTAGAACCATATTTCAGCCTTGTAGAAGAACTTTGTCATTACATTGTGTTGTCATTCATTCTCTGAATGAATCCTCCTATTTTCCATCTAAATGACATTCACCTTGGAATGTCAGCTTTTCCACCCGAGTGTCTTCTGTGATAAACTGTAAGTACTGTGTACTTGCACAGATCCCCTGAACTTCCCTAACTAAGATTATTTTTAATGGCCTAAACCTACCCTTTGAAAGTCACCTTTTTTTTTTTTCTGTGAAGCCCACCTGTGAATCCCACTATCCCTCTTTCAATTTATTATTTGTGTGAGATGCTAAATTTGATCAGCTTTTTTTTTTGCAAGTAAAGGCAGTATATTAATTCACAGTTAATGATAAAAGTAAAATAATATCCTCTAACTTTTATAGGGACTTCTAGCAGTGAAACAGGAAAAAGAAATCCAAATGAAAATGGTTCTGACAAGAGGAGAATCTGTTCTGCAGAATACTTCTGTGGAGGGAGTACCAGTGATTGAACAGCAATTACAAACACTGAAGGACAGCTGGGCTTCTCTTCTGTCTGCTTGTATCCAGTGCAAGAGGTAAAAAGGGTATGGGGTGCAGAATGATGCTTAGCAATAAAGCACAGTTGAAACTTTTGAAAAGTTAATTTGAGTTCCATTATTACAAGAATCAAATGCATATAAAATAACTGCATTGTAGGTCTAGAGACCTTATGTGGAATATTAATTTGAAGTAGAAAAAGGGGAAGAAACTGTGAGGTATCTAAAGTTTGTGAACACTTATTTATTGTCAATATACTCTTAAAGGTGGTTTCCATGTTCATAACCTTGTAATTTTACACTGAGTTGCTTTTAATGCCTTGAATGGTTCTCAGAAATGAGGTCTTGTCACAGACAATAATGATTGGCTTTATCAAGATCCTGTCTGTTTTTCCACTTGCTAACATTTCCCAGAAGGTGATTATTTAACTGCATCCAATGTTCAAAGTGATGGAATAAAAAATAAAGGGGAAAAAATTCCATCCATCTTTGGTGATGCATCACTAGTTGCAAATATTTAAATTTAAAATAACAAAGGTAATTAAACATTACAATGAAGCAATTTTTAAATGTATGCAAAGGGACATAAAGTTTCTGATTCTGGATCTTATTCTTTCACTTGTATTTTATTTAATAAAGCTAAAACACATCAGCTAGGTACATAACTTGCAGACCTTCTTAATATTCCAATTTTGGAAAACTTGATTTCTCTTTATCAGCCAAACAATGCTTCTAGGTAAAACCTGTAAGATTTTAACAGCTCTGTCTCAGACTGCTTAGCTTATTATATATCCTTCTTATAAATTCATTACAGAATAAATGTCTATTACTGTGCTTTACTGCTTTAATAGCATGAGAACCTCCACTATCATAATAAATATGTATTTTTTAATTGCAGTCAACTGGAAGGAGCTCTCTCCAAATGGACAAGTTACCAGGATGATGTTCGTCAGTTTTCCAGCTGGATGGATAAAGTAGAAGCAAGTATGAATGCTTCTCAAAGGCAGTATGCTGAACTGAGGGAAAAAACAGCTGCCCTCAGCAAAGCAAAGGTGTGTTTTTCTTACCACAAACTAGCAGCAAGCCCATATCACCTTATAAGTAGCTAAAAAGGCAGAAAAACTGCAAGATTAACCTGTGGTCTTGTTTTAATCCTGCCCATTCATCAATGCATTCTTCTCTTTCTGTTTTGCAGCTACTCAGTGAAGAGGTGCTGAGTCACAGCAGCCTGCTGGAGACAATTGAAGTGAAGGGAAGTGGGATGGCTGAGCATTATGTCACTCAGCTTGAGCTCCAGGACCTTCAGGAGCGCTACAAGTTCCTCAAAGCCAGAACAAAGGTACTGTTTTTCTTGAGAGCACTCCCTCTTGTTTGCTTGGCAACAAGGAAAAAGAGAAAGGCTTTTCACTGATCATTTATTTTACAGTTAAATGAGGAGTAAAAGTTTAGGGACAGCTGTGACTTAATGTAAGAAAGTTATTAGGATGTTTGATCAGAGCAGGAGACTCCACAACCTCCCTGGGCAGCCCATTCCAGAGCTCTGTCACCCTTACTGTGAAAAAGTTTTTCCTTGTGTTGACCCTAAACCTTTTGTGATCCAGCTTACTCCCATTGCCTCTTGTCCTGTCACTGGATGACACTGAGATGAGTCTGTCTGTGAAGTCGTCTTCTCTGGAGACACTCAAGACCCGCCTGGATCTGTTCCTGGGTGACTTGGTCTAGGTTATCCTGTTCTGGCAGGGGGGTTGGACTAGATGATCTTCTAGGTCCCTTCCAACCCCTAACATTCTATGATTCTATGATTAAGATTTTAGATACTCTTAACAGAAGATTATGATTCCCAAGAATAATAATTTAAAAAGAAATTTTGACATTTTAAGATAAATTTAAAATATGCAAATTTTGAGGTCATACTCTTATTAAAATCACTTCAGCAAACTTTATTTAAATTGGTATAAAAATGGAAAAAGGGCTTTTGTTATTAGACATTAAGATGTTAGCTAAAAGAGTTCCCAGATCAAATCTTCAAATCCAAGAAGTCACAAAATTACACAAAGAATTTTTTACTATAAGCATCTGTATCCCAAAATTTGTTCCTTCATTCCCTGTAATTGATTAAACCATCCTCAGAACCCAAGAACTCTTGAATTCTTGGAAAGCTCAGCATTAGATACAAACTCACTCCCTAGTTGGAGGTCTATCTTTTATGGTTTCTTTGTTTGATGATAAACTAAGATATATACATATATGTGAATATTTTATTAAACAGGAGGCAGTAACAAAAGCTGAAGGACTGCTTAACTTACATCATGAATACCAAAGGAATCTGAAGGCCTTTGAAGTATGGCTGGAGAAGGAACAGGAAAAACTTGACTGTTTATCACATATTAATGGTGATACCCAGAAACAGGAAGGAACGCTCCGAGGCTTACAGGTACATAATATTTGACACTTCAAGTTAATAAATAAATAAATTCCTACTTGTAAACTAGCAGAGTTATATTAGTTACCAGATGAAAATTGCTTCTCTTCTTTGTCTTGAGAACACCTTGGGATTACATTATCTATTAAGTATTTTGCTGCTTTAAAGTGGTTGAGTAAAGTCAGTGGAAACATTGTGATTTATTTCCAGAAAGAAGTGTCAGGCCTTGAATGAAATCTCCAGGCATACCAATGATTTATTGCGAGTATTAAATTTGTTTTAGACGTTGGTCTACCTCTTCTTTTCATTGTGTTTTATAAAATATCACAAGTATTATTTTCTTTGGGTTTTCACGTTTTGTTGCTCACAGTGCAGATGCTTCTACTTTCAGGCAGTTCCAATCAAGTAGACTAGTTCCTGTGGTGAAGTGGGAAGACTATCATTACTGAATCACTTAAGTGACTTAAGGGTGAATTGCAGTAATGTACCACTTATGATCTTAAGCTGACTGAAATACTTTCATACCTGTTGTTAAATTAGCAAAATTCTGTTCTTGAGTTATTAAATACTTATTATTTTATTCATGGTACTGAGAAGGTCTTTGTATGGTCAGGGGCCCTCTGTATATGGCTTGTTATTATGGCTTACTTTGCAAAATATGAATCCCTCTTGAAAATCTGAATATATATCTTAAGTATAAATTACTGTGACACACAACTGTATTTTGTTAAGGTAATTGTCTGGTTATATTTTCTAATTGGACTGAATCTCTTCATATTTTCTCATCAAGTTCTAATAAGCATGAAAATGCTACACATGTTCAGAGGAAGGTAACAAGAATTATTCTAGAATTATATCTCAAACATGTAAAAATAAATAGGTCTGTTTATTTTAAAAGATTTAATCCTTGCCTTTTTCCTTGTTATTAAACAGATTACGTTTTAAAAACAGTCTTACAGCCTGCTTGCCATAGCTGGAAATATTTGAATTTAAGGCTTTGCTGAATGGATTGCATCCATCCAATGCTAGCTCAGGCAACTAATGTTTCAGAACTAATTAGAAGCAGCAAGAGGGGAAAGAACTTAATGCATGCTTAGTCAATACTTTTCTCCAATACACTTGTTAATAACAGTCATATTTGGTTTGCTTTGTAAGTGACCATGCCATCATAAATGGCATAGTTATAGTGCCATATGTGTTCAACTGTAGATAACTAAAGGGAATTTCTACCTAATATGAAGTAATTGCTTTTTTTTTAAGAAGAACCAGGGCTTTGTTTGCCACGTGTGAATGAAAGCTGTTAATGTAGGGTGTGTATCTGTAACTCTGCTTCTCAGGAGCTGCAGGTCCACTGTGCAGAAGGACAAGCATTACTGAATGCTGCTCTCCATGCCAGAGAGGAAGTGATTCCCTGGGGCATTCCTCAGGTAGAAGACCGAGCCCTGGAATCCTTACGGCAAGACTGGCAAGTCTATCAGCACAGGCTTTCTGAAGCAAGAAGCCAGTTAAATGCCACTGTGAGCAGGCTGAGGTTAATGGAGAAAAAATTTCAGAAGGTTAATGACTGGCTAACAGACCTGGAGGATAAAGTTGCTATCAGGACTGGGAGACAGTCTGGCAGATCAACAAAGGAGATACAGCTTCAACAAATGAAGGTAAAGAATATAGTTAGGACATTCCATAAACAAAATACCATTCAAGGCTTCTGCATCAGTTCCTGGGTGCACTGTGAAAGTGATAGGAAGCATTGTGTTTTATTCTGAAGTGCTGCCTAGAATGATGGGGCCAATATTGCTTCGTGCCTTCAGGGTCCATGTCCCTCCCATTTTATTGGTGGAGGTATGGCTATACCAATGTTGAAATCTCATAGGGAAATATGGAATTCATATGCTTTGTAGTATGTGAAAGCATAACTAAGGACAAAGATTGGCCCTGGAGGGGGAAGGTGTTGATGTGGTAACAAAAGTAAAGTCTGGCCAACTGTGTTATGAAGTTTCAGCTGTGCTGACATGATAATTCTCCTTTAATCACTGCAAGAAGGCATCGTTCTCAATAAACACAGCAAGTAGATTTTAAGAGATCCAAGATTACACTTTACAGTCACCTTTAAAAGTTTGGTCAAATTGTATAAGTGTTCTTAAGGTTGCATTTTTCTTTTTAATTTTGGGGGGAAAAATGTAATGAAATGCAGCCCATATGGTATAGTAAAACAGAACTTATTTTCCTCTTGTAAATCCATGTATTTGCTTTCCTTTTCAATGATGTCCTTACTTAGTTACAAATAAATTCCTGTTGTGTTTAATATGTTTGAATCAGTAATATGAGCTGGATAGTGTCTTTGTTGTAGAAGTGGCATGAAGAAATTGCAGTCTACAAAGATGATGTGGAGGAAGTTGGGGTATTGGCTCAGCAAATACTTGAGGAAAGTTTCACTGCAAGCAGAATGGGAAGCCAGGCTACACAGCTTACATCTCGGTACCAAACTCTTCTTCTTCATGTCTTGGTAAGTAACAAAAATGAATTCTGACATGATCAGTTGTCAGTTAAGAGGGAAATATAAACAGACTTTCTTAATTGGACTTTATAAGGGTTTATTTGTTACTGTAGGTATAATAATATTCACATAGATATGCATATATACACATGTAAATATGTAATTTCTACACATGTAAATTTCGTTGTACTAAATGTGTTAGAGAACTGTAATCATAATTAATAATGCCCCTCCAAAAATATTCACTGTTCATCAGATTTTGTTACTGTCTTTTTTGGCAGTTGCAGGAGGTAAATTCAGTATTCAGTGTGTCTGAATTCTAAACAACCTCTAGAGAAATGTTTCTAGGTCATCACTGAAACACATAGGAAAGGGAAAATGTAAATGTATGAGGTACAGTCTTCAGGTCACTTTACAGTACCATAATCAGAAGTTACAATTCAAATTTCAAAATATAAATACCTTTTCATTGTTTAGTATTAACTCAATTTTAACATCAGTGATTGTTATGTATACCCTGAGAAGACCCTAGTGAGAATTATCCACTAGACATGAAAGTACTCTAAACCTGTGTGTCTAATCTTAGTAGATCAGGTTTAACTAATAAAGAACAATTTATTGCTGCCTTTAGCCAATAGTACTGATAAATGTTTGGGTCATTCTTGTTTCATTCCTCTACCCTCTATATTTATTTGAAGGAGCAAATAAAGTTTCTGGAAGAAGAAATACGCTGTATGGAGGAGTCAGAATTGGCTTTTTGTGCTTACACAAATTGGTATGGAGCTACCAGCAAGAACTTCAGAAATGTGATCACCAAGTTTGATGTGGTTGATAAAACAGCAATGGAAAAAAAAGTACAGAAACTAGAGGTACATCTTTCTGCAATGCAATTTTTCTTTCTGTTCACCAAAAAGATGCTATATTTTAAAATGCATCTTAAAAGCTGCTTGAAATTCTAACTTTGCCCAGAGAAACTACTAGGATAAAAACCACCCAATAGAAAACTTTCTGTTCTCATGTCATATACTTATTAGATCACAGTTTGGTTGTTGAAGCTATGAATAGTCCTAAATAATGTAAATTTATCCTTCCATAAGGCATGTTTGCATGTGTTTTGTTTTAGGTTAAAACTTAAAATAAAATCCCATTGTAAGGCACCCTGTCACGTATATTTTATACCAGTAAGCAGTGTGGCAAGAAGTGCTTCCTCTTTCTTATCATTGAAATAACTCAGTAGTAAAATTCACATTTCATCTTAGAGTTGTGGAGGTTTTCATACATCCTGCAGCTTACGTGTAGTAGCCTAAGGGAGAATTTTCCTCTGTTCCAGAATTTGGACATGACAGCCTTTATTTGCTGTGTTCATCTTCACAAGCCCCGTGCAGAACAGAAACAATTGCTTTTTCTGCTTACTTCAAGTTTACCACACCCTAACTCCAGGCAATTTTGTAATTAAAAGTCCATTCAGATTGCCTAGATATTCCTTCTGTGTCCTTAGCAAAATGAAAAAAATGAAACCAAAGCAAAACATCAGCCTCTCTCTGATGATAAAACTGCAATGAATAATAATAGGAAAAAGACAAGAGCTTGCATACATTTTCTGTTAACAAACACTTGCTTCACAGCTGCTATTGAGTGATATGGACATAGGCTACAGTTTACTGAAATCTGCACGTGAGAAGGGGGAGAGAGCTATAAAGTATATGGAAGAAAATGAAGTTGATCAGTTAAGAAAAGAAATTGGAAATCATGTGGAAGAGCTTGAAGAGCTGGCGGGCTCCATCAGGAATGAGCATATGACTTCAGAGAAGTGCCTTCAGCTGGCAAAGGAGTTCTCAGACAAGTACAAAGCACAAACTCAGTGGGTCATGGAGTATCAGACCATGTTGCATGCTCCAGCAGAGCCAAAGAATGAACTGTATGAGAAGAAGGCACAATTGTCCAAATACAAGGTAAAAAGGGATTATATCATCATACTATACAATCAATTTTGACCTAGTGACTTGAAAGAAATCCTCTCATGCAGGGCTCTTTTTGTAAAGTACTCCAGGATTACAGATGTTTCAGAAGATATGTACTGGGTTTGGTTGGGATGGAGCTAGTTCTCCTTATAGTAGTCCATACAGTGTTGTGCTTTACATCGGTGGCTAAAACAGCATTGTTAACAAACCAATGGTTGTTGAGCAGTACCTGCACAGCATCAAAGCTTTCCCTCTGAAACTACCTGATACCCCTCACCAGCTTCAATACTGAGTCATATATCATAGCTGTGTGCTTGCTTTCGAGACATTTAGGGAGCTGGTGCCTCACTGTTGTTTGCTAGATGCTGGCATGTGTCATGCTGTCTGACCCAGGAGCACAATGATGTCATAGATCAGATGACATTCTCTTGAAAGTACAGCATAATACCTGATTAAGGGGATAGCTTTTGTTGTACTTGCCCTCTTTGCAGAATTTGTTCCTCTGTGCAAGTTTTCTCCCTAGCACTTGCCTCTTCACACATAACTCCCTTTTCACCACCAGCTTCTGATGATCATCTGTGCTATTAGCCAGTCAAAAAAAGAGAATTTGTTTTTAGATGCTTGCAAAGTTATTGTCTCAAGGCATGGCTTCAAAACATAGTCCTGTACTGGTAGCAAATCTTTTCTTATCTAGAAGGCATGAGATATACCATGATGGAAGGCTGTGCTTCAGATCCTTGGGAAATCGGTGACATCATCTTAAGTGTTCAATAGATATATTTTAATTCTTGCTTTCATTGTAGTCCATACAGCAGACTGTCCTGACCCATGAGCCTTCAATAAAATCAGTGATTGAGAAAGGAGAAGCACTTTTTGATCTGGTGAATGATATGACTCTAAAGAACAACATTCAAGACCTTCTGAGCAGTTATCAGGAACTATGTAGCACAACAAAGGTAAAAAGTCAGGAAGAAAACTCTGGGTTATTTCAATTGGATGTATTTTTTCAGCCTTTTAAGAGATTATTTATTTGTTTCATGCTGTCAAGTCACAGCCTGTGCACAGAGATTTAAGATTTAATTACTTTTTTTTTTTTTTTTGTAATGCAGAAGTAATTCTTGAATATAGAAATAACTTCTACCTAAATAAATCTAATGAGTAGCTGAAAGGCATTTTGAGTGTGACAGGTGAAGTCTTTGTAGCCCTAAGGGGAGACATATCAGTGATTAGTTTGTACTGCTGTTACTTTTCAAAATTGCTTTGAATGGATTTCTCAGTACATTAGTTCTTACAGGGACAGATAACTTTAAATTACACCATTTTGTTATTTGTTCTTACTTGGTCACACAGAAACCCTGTTTAATCTAGTTTAGTTGTTGAAGTCACTGGAGGAAATTAACTGCAAGATGGCTATAATTTAATTCAGCAAGAGCATTATTAATTAACATGATTCATTAGTCCACATGTATGTAGTACTTTGAAGGTTCTAATACTTCTATGCATCTTAAAGTATGATTATTAGTAAAGCTTCTAAAAGGTTACACTCCTAACAAGGATAAGCTCTTCAAACTATATTAGTACTTATGTTTGACCTAAGTACCTTTTAATTGCCAAGCCATCTACCAACAACAGCTGATTTTTTTTCACAATTGATTTTTAATTTGCAGTCATTCCTCTGATCTGTACCACAACATGGGTATCTGTTGTGTCACATGTAATGTTGATGACTTAAAAGTAGAGAAGATTTTTTTTTGTTTGGTTTTTTTGTTTGTTTGTTGGTTGGGGTTTTTTTGTTGTTGTTGGGTTTTTTTTAATGATTATTCTTTTAATTACCTGAATATTTAATTTTGGCTATTGTGGACCTGCAGGTATATGTTGAAACCTTAGAGGTCAGAGTAAAGGAACATGAGGATTACAACAGTGATTTGCAAGAAGGGGAGAAATGGTTGTTACATATGTCGAGCAGGCTGGTCAGTCCTGACCTCATGGAGAGTAATAATCTTGAGATGATCACTCAGCAACTAGCTAACCACAAGGTGGGTTTTCTAGTGGGTAAACTTTCATGGGTAAAACAGAATTTTTCTTTTTGCTTCTCTGTCTATGTGCTAGAACTCTGATTTTTGGTCATTCAACATCAGTTCCATTAATGCAGTTAACAAATATAACACTGTTAGAACTGTTTCTGAATGACTGCATTCTCTTACATTCTCTTAGTGTACTTTGTTGTACACTAATCTGAATTCTGTGTCAGAATTTTGCTAAGATGTCTCAGGAAATAGACCACAAAAGGCTTATCAGGGTCATTTTACTCTGGCATTATTTGCTCTGACCCTTTCAAGGATAAAAAAAGACTTTTTTTTTTGTTCATTTTTCTTGGTTGTTTTTTTTTTCCCCCTCAGTTAGGGTGTAACATTTGCTCCATTGCTTTTATTCAAGATGTTATGGCTGCTATTAATTATATTCATTACATAGATTATTGATGCTTCTTAGAAGATAAAGGAAATCAAAACCCAGTCGTTTTCCACCACTCTGAAAATGAGGATACAAGGGCAAATATTGACAGCTTCTACCTCATTGTGATTATTGTGTTATTCTTTAAGTAACCTCCTTGGATGAAAATTTAGCTTCACTAAAGTCAATGGAAAGAAATACCTACAGTCAAAAAGCTGATGGAATTTAGTCCTCATTACTAGACACACTAGAAGTTGGTGAAGCCCTGGGGAGCATGCATAAAAAGGAAGATTAAGGGTAGTCTGGGGCATAAGCATTAGACACTGTGATAGTGTTACTGATGTTTCTGTGGGATATGTATGTCCAGGCTTTTGACAATGATTTTACAGTGAATACTCACTCTAATAGTTTGACTATAATATATTGTCTGAAATTTTTTTGCCAGATCTGAAGACAAAGAATGTTTAAGGAAAAATAAATAATAATTTAAAAAGCTGTGATACAAAACATGCTTTAAGTTAATATATTTCTTCAAAGATGTTTTATTGTTTTTTAGGCTATCATGGAAGAAATTTCAGGATTTGAAGATCGTTTGAACAGCCTTAAGAGTAAAGGAGATTACTTGATCAGTCAGTGCACAGAACCTCTTCAAGCAAAATTTAAGCAAAACATACAAAGCCATTTTCAGGGCACAAAGGACAGCTACTCTGCCATATGTAGCACAGCCCAAAGAGTAAAGCTTGTTTCAGAAATTATTTTATGCCATTTAAGAGTAACATGCATTATTTCTATAAGCACTTGTTTCTTTAAATGATGTAAAACTCTACTGTTTCCATTTAAATTGAGCCTACAGGTTACTAATGTGGAACTTAATTATTACTGTGCTAAATTTGAATTCCTTGTGATCCAAATGCTCTCCACACCCTCACTACCTTCTTGTTGCACTAGTTTCTGAGCAGGTGCAACAAAGACTTGAGAACTATTCCTGCTTCAAAAAACTAAAGAGAAATTGCACTCTTAGTGTCAGTAGTTGGCATACATGCATAAAGGGTCTTAATTATCTGCTTATGTGTTAGGAAATGCTGTCTTGCTTAGTTAAACCAGAATATAAAGTTAAGAAGGGTTAGCTGGGTCATTCTGTTAATCCAATTAGGAGATCAAGACAGCATAATCTAAAAAAAAAAAAAAAGTAAAATAATAAAAATGTTTTAAAACCCCAACCAACCAAAGGGAAAAAACCAAACAATCAAAACCACAAAAGTAGACTTCATAGACAGTAAGATTTGGAGACCTATGTAAAACCTCCTGCTAGATCAATAGTAAAATGTTGAATGAGAATACAGAAATAAGAGACAGTACTCTTCTTTTGCATTTTTTAGTTTTTCATTCCAGAAGTCATGCCTTAGATATTGTCCATCTTCTCCACAAATTAGCAAGGTGCAGTGAGAGCTTAAGGAGCTTTAAGTCCTTGGTACTTTTATGTACAAGGGTTAAAATAACCAGTTTTAATAATTCCACAGTTTTCAAGGTAGAAAAAAAAGAGCCAGTAGCAGTATTTGAAAATGCAATGACCTTACAACATGTTTATTTTAGGTGTACCAGAGTTTGGAACATGAACTCCAGAAGCATGTTAATCATCAGGATACTCTACAACAGTGCCGGACTTGGCTGTCTACAGTGCAGTCAGAGCTAAAGCCAACTACCTGGCCCCCTTTCAGCCTGGCAGATGCAGTGAAACAGGTAAAAGTTCATCACTTTAAAATGCACCATTATCCTTAATAAGGTGACTTCAGGTAAGAGCCTTATAATAAAAGACATTAGATGCATTAGGTGAAAAATCACACAGGGCTTTTGCTAGCTCTGCTTAATGCTTAGAAATGTTACCTGAAAAAAGTTGGCTAATTAGTTAAACCTGCTTAGATACTTCACAGATGTGTTAATTTGGCAGAGAGGTTGTATTTCTGCTTTTCCAATTGCCCATCTGTCTTCTAAAATACCTATGAGATCTGGTGTCACTACCATGGATGCAGGGTCTGTTACCTGGTAATTAAAACCTTTTTTTCAATGTAAGAGTACAAAACTGCCTCTAGCCCCCAATAGCCATTAAGAATGGTTTCTTTGTTTCTTGATTATTCTTAGTAGCTTAATGCATTTTACATTGGATTTGTACCTTGTTTTCAAATTAGACTGTCACAGTACTAAAAATGCTGGAATTCAGGGCTGTCTCATCCAGCATGTGCCTTAATAGAAATATCAAAATGCTGAAGATGGCAGTTCTTCCAAGGGCAGGGGAAGCAGGGGATGACAGTGGAGCCAGGGAGAATGGGAGGTGATGGTGGGGCCAGCAGTGTAGCACATTCCCAATGAGCTGCATCACAGTAGCACACAAGTGAGGACAGCAGAGTTCCCCTGGTGTCAGTGACCAGCTGGCAATGACTGTAGGCCAGTCCCAGGTGGAACCAGGAGGTCAGAGCAGCAAGGCAAGGCCAGGAGGATGGGCAGGACACAGATGTACCTATAGTGTAGCATAGGTGTGGTACACTAGATGGGTAAGGGCCTGAGTTTACATGCAGCTCTGGAGCAGGGGAGGTGGCTTCTGAATGCTTCCATTGGCCAGGTCCCAGCTGGACTGACTCTGCCATCAGCAGAGGCAGTTGAACTCAAGGAGAGGGGGATAGAGGTTCCAGAGAGCCCTGTTGTGCACTGGGGGATGTGACAATCCCAGAGGATTAGAGAACTGATCCAGTACTTAACTGTTAGTGTGAAAAATAATTTCCCTCATATCTAGGAATAATGTTCATATTTCAACTTGTCACTTTTCTCTCTAGTCCTTTTTAATGCCCACCTCAGCAAACAGTTTGACTTCTCAGTAGTGCCCTCACCTGACCTTTACCATTTTAAGTAATGGCAGACTGCAGTTAGCCTCTTTTCTTCACACTGAACAAACCCAGTTCCTTTAGACCTGCCCATATGCCATGTACTGCAGCTCCATATCCCCCTAGGCCTTTGCTGGACTTACACCAGTTTACTGGTACCTTGTCAGGGGTGGGGAAGAGGGAAATTAGGACAAATACATCAAGGAGACGACTACAAATTGATGACAATAATTGCTTCCAACAGCTTTCTCTCTGTATTCTTGCTAATAGAACAATTTAGGGCTGCCATGAGGGCATGCTGCTGTTGTGTTCAACTTTTGGTCTTCAAGGTCCTACTACTGGCCTTCTGGGTTAGGTGGTCACTCACACCTACTCCCTGGAATTCTAGGAGCTATGTTATTGCCTGCTTGTCAACATTAATATAATAATTTTCTTTTGGGATGAGGAATCTCTTGATAAGGAGAGTTGAGCTCCTACAAGCAGTATCAAGAGAAAGAGCCCTCAACAGCATCATATTGTTTGGTATTGGCAATTGTAGATGTTGGGGACATTGGGAAGGTTTCAGAAGGTTTGGGAAAGTGTTTTGTGCCACTGGGCTGGATTCCCAGTGATTTATTAGACACTGGAGAATTTTATAGGTATAGGAACATCACACTTCAATAATCCAATAAACCTCTGCTTCCTTTCACTTTGTTAAAGTAAGTCACCTTGCTGAAACTGTATATCAATCCAACACTTCAAATATAAAAAAAAAAAACAAAAAACTAGGTAATGCATATGTCACTAAGTGCTTTGATAATTGGAGGATAATCAAGTTTTTGAGTGACTCTTTTCCATAATTGTGACAGAGCAGCCTTATTTAATAAAATCTGTCTACGTTTCATCTTCTGGATATAATAAGCTAAAGTAAAAATACTAAAATGCATGACTGTAATAAAATATTATTTCCCCAGTCTCAAAGTTTGAGGATTGTCTTTCCTCAGGTAAAACATTTCCGGGCTCTGCAGGAGCAGGCCAATACATATTTGGATCTTCTGTGCTCCATGTGTGATCTGTCAGATGCCACAGTGAAGAGTACAGCAACAGATATTCAACAGACAAAGCAAACGGTACAAGATAACCACACCAACCCACTTTTAATCCTGTTGAGAGCTTAAACTGCCTTGATCTGTCCTCTTTTAAAAAAGGTCATATTGGGTAATGGTTTAAAGAAATGTCTTCCTACTTTCCTCTGAAGTATTCCTATTAGAAATAGTTTTCTTTTCCTTTCTACGCTTTTTTTTTTTTTTTAATTCACACATTGCTATCCTCATAGTAACACAAAGACACATGACAAAACTACTGAAGGTACCTAGGCAATGTTACAAGATGTTAGTCCAAAGATACACAAATAATTCTTTGGAAGAAGGCCTGATACAGATGATTTATTTTGAAGAACAGTTACATCTACACATAGTGTACTTTTGCTATTTATTCAACAGTAGACTGTTGTTCTTGTTAGGGCATACTAATATATTAATTGTAATAATCATAAAAATATGAAAGTTCAGTTCAGTGCATCCATTCCAGCATATGAGTTTCTAGAAGTGTACCTTAAATTGAAGTTGTAAAGTAGCTAATGCTTGCTTTTACAATAACATTATAAACAGAAGTTATTAGAAAAGGAACATTATGAACATGCCTGTTGTTGTGATCATGAAAAACATAGTTTTCCATACAGGCACAAACAAACCTATGAAACTAACTCTACCAATAGTAAAAGTCTAATATAGACATTAAGAATGTTCCATTCCATTGAAGCAAATTGTAACATTCCAATTAATCCATTAAAAAAAAATATATAGTAGTCCAAATACTGAGTATCTAAAAAGCATCTGAAACATCAGATTAAGAGTCTCCTTTTATATATAAAATAGTGAAACATTTTTAAGAAATCATAGATGGTGCAGTGCTGAGATTTATTAAGCTGGTTTTTTAAACCTTAAAGGCAACCTATTACTGTATTTGGAGCAAAGAAGCTGTGTGACTATTGATTTAATGTGATTAATGGGCTCAGATTCTGTAAGCATTCTCCTTATTGTCGTTTTACTAAAAGCATATAGGCAAAATAACTGAGTTAAGCAAATAAAATGAGAGCCTTTAAATTTTTAATTGGTTATTGTGAAGGCATGTAGAATACAGTCCAGCAATATTCTTGGCATTCAGTGAACTTAATTATACAATAAATTAAGGCTTTAACAGAAGATTGAGAACACTTTGAAATATATATGGTCATAAATATACATGTTTCTCTCAGGAGTGAATGATAATATAGTAGGTTTTATTTTTTCACAACTTTCCTTTTGTATGTCAGTTTTTTATGACTGTTGAAGGTTGTGACTCTTTCTGGAAGATGTTATCCTTTTCAGAATCTAGTGCAGAAATTGGCTTTAGTACAGTATTGTGCTCCATTCTCCTAAAATACAGGCATTAAAACATTTCTACTTCTTTTAATTTCTTTCCCTCTAGATTGAGCAACAGATAATGCACTCACAGTATTTGGCTCAAGGTTGGGAAGAAATCAAACAAATGAAGGCTGAGCTCTGGATAGATTTCCAAGATGCAGATCAACTACTACAGAATTTGAAAAGGAGACGAGCAGAGCTGGAGCTAAACATTGCCCAGAATATGGTACTCCAGGTTAAGGTAAGGAGTCTTTGAGTTAAGAACAGAAGGTAAGGAAGAAGTTCATCCTGTGACTGATATTTGTAGGATTCATGTTATACACACATATTTTATACAATTGTTAATATATGTTCTAAACAAGAGTAGAAAAGGCAGAGGAAAAAGTGTTTCCTTATGGATGCCCCAATATTTATGTATATAATTATTTTTATTTTTTTTTAAATTTTATTTTTTCCATCATGTAATTTTGAATAGGTGTCACCATATTGTTTTTGACCTGTTATCTTTTTCAGGAATTCAATCAGAAGTTGCAGTCTAAGCAGACAGCTCTTACCTCTGTAACTGAGAAGATGAACAAACTAACCCAAGGACAGGAATCAGCCGAACACAAGGAAATAGGAGAACTGAGCAACCAGTGGCTAGACCTCTGCCTTCAGGCACACAGTTTGCTCGTGCAGAGGAACGAGGACCTGCAGAGAACAAGGGACTACCACGACCGCATGAATGTAGTTGAAGTTTTCTTGGAAAAGCTCACAAAAGAGTGGGACAACCTGGCTAGGTAAAAAAAAAGTGGTAGCATGCACAAAGCTTAGTGCATGTAGGCTGAAAGAGCTGGGTTAATGCTTGGACTTGATGATCCCAAGGGTCTTTTCAAACCTGAATGATTCTATGACAGCTCTTTCAGTTCACCCCTAAACCATGTCCCTCAAAACCACACTCAAACGACCCTTAAACATATCAAGGGATGGTGACTCAGTCACCTCCTTGGGCAGCCTATTCTGGTATCTGACTGCACTTTCAGTGAAAAAAATCTCCCCAAAGCCCAGTCTAAATCTATTCTGTTGCAGCTTGAATCCATTCCCTCTTGTTCTATCACTAATTAGCAGTGAGAAGAGACCACCACCACCCTCTATACAATGTGCTTTCAGGTAGTTTTAGAGAATGATGAGGATGACTCTTAGCCTTTTTTCTTGAAATTAACATTCCCAGCTCCTTTGGTCACTCTTCATAAGCTGTTTTCTCCATACCCTTCACCAGTTTCATTGCTCCCCTCTGCACTTGCTCCAGCACCTTGATATCTCTCTTTGTTTACAGTGTCTTTAAGTTGGAACCACTAAAAAACCCTTTTTCCATGCTTAATTAAAAGCAAAACTCCCTTATTAATGATACGACAATTATTTGTATTAAAATAAAGTTTGAGAAAATTGATCTTCAGTGTTTGTCTTTAAGGCAAGTACTGATTGATCCCATCTCAGAGTATAACATTTTCTGATATTTCAAGAATTTTGACTATTTTGTTTGAACTCTTTCATTTGTGCTTACTGTGTTTCATGTGTGTTTCATTCTGATACTGTGTTTTGTGTATTGGACTATTATATTAAAGCTTAGATGCTGCTGCTTCTAAGTGATCGGAGTACCTATGTATAGCATAAACACACCAGCTGTGTGTAAAATTTTGAGAGTCTGTGACTGCTGCTGTGACTGTCATGCAACAAGATTCACTTCAACTTCAGTATTTGCTATGTAAATATAACCTGTATGCTCTGTAGTATTTGTATGGTCAGCCTGATGACCATATTGCAGGTCTTCCCTGCAGAGAGGAACTAAAACTTTTTAAATCATATTCAAGGCTGATACCTTCAAAAGAATATTTAAACTATATGTATTTGCCATACTTATTTCAA
This sequence comes from Ceyx melanurus, assembly GCA_024611195.1. Lineage (NCBI taxonomy): Eukaryota > Metazoa > Chordata > Aves > Coraciiformes > Alcedinidae > Ceyx > Ceyx melanurus. The sequence continues at coordinate 14,266 of JANHGL010007862.1, read as the reverse complement.
TATATAGGGCTATTACCCTGACCTCTTTTAGAAATCTGTGTTGAGATAGGATCTAATAACTAAATTCTGACCTGTCCATTGTGATAACAGATCTGATGCTGAAAGTACAAATGTGCACCTTGAAGCTTTGCAAAAATTAGCACTGGCACTGCAGGAAAGAAGATTTGCTCTGGAAGATTTGAAAGATCAGAAACAGAAGATGACTGAACATCTGAATCTTGATGACAAAGAATTAGTAAAGGAGCAATTTGGTCATTTTGAGCAACGCTGGACTCAGCTGGAGGACCTTGTCAGAAGGAAAATTCAAGTTTCTGTCTCGACCTTAGAAGAGCTCAGTTTGGTGCATTCCAAATTTCAGGAACTAATGGAATGGGCAGAAGAGCAGCAACCTAGTATGTCAGAGGCTCTTAAACAGAGCCCTCCTCCAGATCTGGCTCAGAGTCTTCTCATGGATCATCTTACCATTTGCAGTGACCTTGAAGCCAAACAGCTTGTTCTGAAGATGCTTATGAAGGATGCTGACAGAGTGATGACCAACCTAGGGCTTAATGAAAGGCAGGAGCTGCAGAAAGCCCTTTCTGATGCACAGCACCATGTAGATTGTCTCAGTGATCTGGTTGGCCAGAGGAGAAAGCACCTTAATAAAGCACTGTCTGAAAAGACCCAGTTTCTCATGGCAGTTTTTCAGGCTATAAATCAAATTCACCAGCATGAGAAGAAGGTAATGTTTCCAGAACACACTTGTCTGTTGCCAGAAGATGTGAACAAACAGGTCAGGACTTGTAAGAATGCCCAGGCTAACCTGAAGGCCTATCAAAATGAAGTCACGGGGTTGTGGGCTCAAGGAAGGGATTTAATGAAAGAAGCGCCAGAACAAGAAAAGAGTGAAGTGTTAGGGAAACTGCAAGAACTACAGAATGTATATGACACTGTTTTACAGAAGTGTAACCAGAGATTGTTAGAACTGGAGAAAAATATTGTTTCCAGGAAATATTTCAAAGAAGACTTGGATAAAGCTTGCCATTGGCTAAAGCAAGCTGATATTGTCACATTCCCAGAAGTCAATGTAATGAATTCTAACTCTGAACTGTACAGCCAGGTGGCAAAATACCAACAGATTCTTGAGCAATCGCCAGAATATGAAAACCTGTTACTTGCACTGCAAAGAGATGGCCAAGAAATCCTGCCCTCTCTCAATGAAGTGGATCATTCTTATCTGGATGAAAAACTTAATATTCTCCCTCAGCAATTCAACGTTGTCACTGCTCTGGCAAAAGAAAAATTATATAAGGTTCAGGAAGCAATTTATGCTAGAAAAGAGTATACCTCCTTGATTGAGTTGACAAGTAAAGCTCTGACTGAGCTAGAAGATCAGTTTATTAACACGGACAAGGCTCCAGCTGCTGTTTCAGCCAAAGAAGCTGTGGCACTCCAGCAGGCCTACAGAGATCTGCTGGGTGAAGTGGTGAGCCTCAGTGCAGCAGTGGATGAACTAAACCAGAAGAAGGAGGCCTTTCGAAGCACTGGCCAGCCATGGCAACCAGATGAGATGTTAAAACTTGTCACACTATATCACAAGTTGAAGAGGCAAATAGAACAGAAAATCAACCTGTTGGAAGACACGATAGAAGCATGCCAGGAGCATGAGAGAATGTGTATGCAGTTTGAGGCACAACTAGAGGCAGTGAAGAAGGAGCAGATTAAAGTAAATGAAGAAACACTCCCAATAGAAGAAAAGTTGAAAATATACCATTCTCTGGTGGGCAGCTTGCAGGACGCAGAGAGTCTTCTGAAGCAAATAACTGAACATCTAGAAACCTTTTCTGCCCAGCTTGATGCATCTGCATGTGAGAGAACAAATCACCAAGTGCAGTCTTGGCAAGAGAAACTGAAGTCTTTGCATGCTGCCATCGGTGACACTGTGATGGAGTGTGAAAACAGACTTGTGCAAAGCATAGACTTCCAGACAGAAATCTGCCGTTCACTCGACTGGTTGAGATGGGTAAAAACAGAACTTAATGGAGCATTAAGTTTGGACCTCAAACTGCAAAGCATCCAAGAAGAAATCCGAAAGGTCCAGATACATCAGGAAGAAGTACAGTCAAGCCTGAGGATAATGAATGCACTGAGCAATAAAGAGAAAGAGAAATATATGAAAGCAAAGGAACTGATACCTGCTGACCTGGAAAACACTCTTGCTGAGCTGGCAGAACTAGATGGTGAAGTTCAAGAAGCTATACACATGAGACAGGTTAGTGCACCCTAAGCATCATTAGTTTCTCTCTCACAAAGCTGAGATGTCTCTATGACTTGATGTTTGTAATAATAATGAAAAGATTGTTTTAATTATCCTGTTGCTTGTTTTGACTTAGCTTGTGGCCTGTTGCTGTGGATAACTTGAGGGGGGGAAGGATGGGGGAGGGTGAAAAGGCTTCTTTAATATACATTTCTACCTGCATGTAGAAGTGTAAACTCACTCAAAACCTCCTTCTGTAGTCTCTTTGGATCTGTATTTTCGATGAGACAAAGGGAAAAGAAAGCAAGCATGTGCAAAATCCAAACTCCCAGCAGATTATGTTGTTGCTACTGTGAATTTTAAGTCTGTGACCATCTGTAAAATTTTTCCCTTTATTTCAGGCTACCTTGAATAAATTATACAGCCTCTGCCAAAGATACTACCAAGTGATGCAGATAGCAAATGACTGGCTTGAAGATGCTCAGGAATTTCTACATTTAGCAAGAAATGGTCTTGATGTTGAGAACTCTGAGGAGAACCTAAGGCACCACATTGAATTTTTCAGCACAGAAAGTCAGTTCAGTAATCATGTGAAGGAGTTACAGAGCCTTGTGTCTGAGATAGAGCCCTTTATGCAATCTACAGCAAGGGAGCAGCTGATGCAGAGTGTAGCTGTATTGGAGGAAAAGGCCAAAGGGACAAAGCAAGAAGCCAAAACCCAGCAAGAGCAGTTGCAAAGGTATGTATATATTTATTTTATTTTTCCCCCCTCTCATTTTAAGAACACCTTGTTGGTGATGAAAGAAAGAGATCACAACATTAATTGGAGTTTTGTAAAATGTTTCTCCTATTGATGAGAGAAGTGGATATTGGGGTTCAGAGCTATTGGATTCTGTTTCTTCTTCTGCCAGTGAGGAAAAGTTAGAGGGGCTATTAAATGTTGACCTATATATGTAAGACAGCTGAAAAACAGGAGTATATGCTTACATATGTATATTATTCTTTCCCAATAATCTGTCTTTTTCTTAGAAAATACTGTGTAACAGCAAAACTAAGCAGTTACATTGAAAACAAGTTGCAGTAATATTCCTGGTTTTCTAATGGTGTTGCATTAAATTGTTCCTTCTGGAACTATATTTGTTTCAGATGTGTTTCTGAGTGGCAGGAGTACCAGACAGCAAGACAGAAGGTTATTGAAGTGATGAATGAGGCTGAGAAAAAATTATCTGAATTCTCAGTAGCTAAAACTGCTTCTTCTCATGAAGCAGAAGAGAAATTGCTAACACATAAGGTAAGGCACTGAAAATTATATTAAATCCTTTTCCTTCACTGAACATGTATGTGTATGTTATGTAGGTCCCTATCTTTGGCAACCTGAATTTGAGTTTTTAGATCTTTTCCTGTAGTGTTTATCTGTGTCATAGCACACCAAGAGATATTTTGTCTTGTGCAGAACGCACATCTTATTTGGTGACAGAGACTAATATTTTAAATTTTATATCGCTTTCCAGCTTAATGTCTGCCTATGTCTATGACTGTAGAGAACTGTAAAGAACTAGGAGATTCCCATATGCTTTGGTGCATAAGCCCCAAAACAGTGTATCCTACAAGAAATTCAGATCAATATAAACACCCATCTACTTTGGATCACATGCGATAGTTTTACTAAGACAGGAAGGGTTGAAGTTTAGTATTAACTCTTGTGTAGTCTAATTTGTATAAATGTAACTTAAAAGCATTTCTCCTCTAGTATTTAATGTACTAATCAGTTGCCTTAATGTAGACAGTTGTTGACACTTTAGAAATCCTGGCTTTAGAAATCTGCAGCTGTGTTTCTGTGAAGTCAGGAATCTCTCTAAAATGTCGTCTGCCATCTTTCTGAGAATATCCTGATACCCTTGACATCTAAAATGGCATTAAAGATAAACATGACATATATGTATGTTTAAACACCTAAATTACATCTTTCATTTTTAGACTCTCATTGAAGTCAATCTTTGCTATGAGAAGGGTCTTGAATGCTCTTTTCCATCCCTTCTGAAAGAGTAGCAAGCAAGAAAAAATCTGATTACCATAGGTTCCTTCTGTTTCCGGAGAGTTTTTGACCGGATCCTTCAAATAGCTGTAGCTAATATATTGCATATGATACAGAGCCACCTCACTCAGCATAGAGCACCTCCTCTTAATCTGCTCCAGATGAAAGTGGCTCATCTGCCTGCTAGTGTGTTGAATAGTTACGAGTTGTGTTGTAAAAGAAAAAATCAGTTTATTTTTCCTTTTTCAGACTCTTGTGTCTGTGGTGAATTCTTTCCATGAGAAGATCACAGCCCTAGAAGAAAAGGCTTCACAGCTGGAAGAAGTTAGCAATGATGCCAGTAAAGCAACTCTGTGTAGATCCATGACAACAGTTTGGCAGCGCTGGACTCGACTCCGGAACGTAGCCCAGGAACAGGAGAAAATTTTGGAAGATGCAGTGCAGGAGTGGAAGAGCTTTAATGATAAGGTAACTTGTGGTCTTGAGAAATCTTCCTTTGTTGACTCTACATAGTTTTTCACTCATTATACTGCCTTATTAATCATCTTATGACAGAGAAAGCTGAAAGCAGGAATAACAGTGATTTTTCTCAGGTCATAGAAAAAAACAGCTATGGAAGACCTAGGTTTACAATCACTGCCTCCAAGGTTTGCACTTTTCTTCTGTATGCATGTATGTATAGTAAATACAGAATTGTTTGGGTTTCTGGTGGTTCTCCACTGTGTTTCCTTTCCCCAGATGGTCTAATCTAGATTGTCAACCTCTCTGTTTTGTTTGATTGGGTTTTTTTTATCCCTGAAGTGTAGCTGTTTCTAAGTTTATGCTGTAATTTTATTGCCTGTCACTGTTCACCAATCACTTGTCTCTTTTTTTTTTTTTTCCCCAGTATCCTTTACTTGTCCCTCTTTATCTCTCATTGTTCGTTATTTTATGTTCAGGTGGCAGGTTCTCTGGGAATGGGGATAATCTTTTTCTTAAATGTATGACTTCTACCAAATACAAGTATGCCCTTAGATAGAGACCTAGGTCCTAAGGCAATAAAGATAATAAAAGCTAAAAAACCATGAGGAGCATCACTTTACAGAAAAGTCCTTTAGCAAGTCCTAGTTCACTGTGAAGAGCCAGTGCTAGCTAGGTAGATCCAGCACATCATATCATAGATTTATAACTGCTGTAGAGATAAGCCCTATACCATAATGGTTTTACATCATCTAAATGTACAAGCATCTTTTTAATTTCATTATTTCCAAGACTGCATCTCTTTCCATAGATTCAGAAAGCCACCATAGCAATAGATCAGCTACAAGGTCGCTTACCAGAAAGTTCAGTGGAAAAGGCATCTAAGATAGAGCTACTGGATCTCCTGGATTACCACAGCAGTTTTCTTCTGGAGGTGGAGCACCAGCTGTCTTCTTTGGGTCTGCTCAAACAGCATGCTGTCAGCATGCTTCAGGATGTGGAAATAAAGTCTCCATCTCAGGAGGAACTACCAGTCATGCAAGAAATCAAAGCAATGCAAGATCGATGCCTCAAGTAAGGCAGTATTTTGAAAGAGTCACTAGAAAAATGGACCTTACACTTAATAAGATTTGATGTCTCATTTTTGCTATAATTAACAATTACCATACTTAAAATAAATACTAGTTATTTTAAATAAGCATCAATTTAATATTTATCTTTAATTTTGCAATAATTTCTACTGTTTTCCTTTTATTTCCATCAGCAGGGGTATGATTTTCAGAATATGTACTTCTTGCCTTGCATAATAATAGTAAATTATGTAAGAGCTTTATAAAGTACATTAAAATTATAGCTGATTTTAAACACTTCCATTGCATCTCACCACTAACAATGATCTTTTGCCTTTTGGCATCCTATGTTTAGATTAGTTTATCACTTTGTTTCCCCTGTTGGAAGCACTTAGGTACCAAAAGCAGAGATCCTGTGAAATTTACAGGGAAAATTAGTGCATATGAAAACAAAACATATCTTAACATTTCACCCTGTGGCTATGTGAATGTTTACCTAAATCTGAAGTGTTACCCTGTCATGTGTAAACCAGGAAACATCATGGCTAAGTTTCAGGACTCATATCCACCTCAAAATTATACAAAGATGCCATTAACTGGCTCTCCACAGTGGAAACAGAGTGAGACAGAGAATGGAAACATCTGGTGTTTGATCCGTGCTTTATCCTAGGTATTCTGCCAGTGCAAATCCCTCAGGAAGGATTTCAGACTATAGTTATCTACATCTGAACTGGTCCCCACTATCTAATTAGTGGAGAGAAATAGACAGGTCTAAGGTGCAGTTTTTCTGTCATATTAGAAATTTCTTCTAGAATGATGATGGATCAATATAAATTATGCCCTAGAATTGCTTGCTTCCTCCACTAACAATAAGGGTAGTCTGTGGTGATGAGCTCAGTGTATGTCTAAATTGTAAACCTTTGCATATCTTCAAAAGAATTGTGCCCTTGAAGTAAAAAATACATAAAACTGATAATTAAAATGATTTAACTGAAAAATGAACATGAGAAATTGAAGGATGCTGCTTTAGTAGTCTGTTGCAACACTGCTCCACTTTCTATTGTTCTCAATGTGGAACTATCAGTCGTTATCTTTATTACTCATTTTTTGACAAAACAATGCTTATAGACCTTGCTTCTTTCTTCACAAATAGTTATGGTTTTTTTGTTTCTGAAGTATGCAACAGAAAGTGAAAAAGGGTGTGAAGATGGTGAAACAGGAGCTGAAGGAGCGTGAGGAGGTTGAAGCACAACTGAACATTGTGAAGTCCTGGATCCGGGAAACAAAAGAATATTTATTAAGCTCTGATGTAGAAGTGGATACTCAGATTCAGGAGCTGCAGGTATATCAAATCCATCAATTTCTCAATTAGAATATTTATCTTTGTTTTCATCTGCTAGTGAGTGTTAATCAGTTCAAAACCACTATGAATTCAAATTAGATGCTATTCATTAGTTTATGTGTAACCCAGTAATAATTCATAAAGCATGAAGTAGCTGATGGGCTGATTTAAGATGTATTTAAGTATTTGTGACATTTTTAGTTTAGTTTAATTGTTTAGTAATTTTTCTTCTCTCATCTAAATTATGGGACAAACTATATAATGTGAATGACAGAATGTGACATTTCTATCTTGGTAGTTTGGGGAAGGGAGGGAAACAGCAAAATAAAATAAACATTTCACTGGAGGTGATGAAAACTTATCTCTATGTATGTGTGTGGTCACCCAGGAACAGAGAACTGGACAGAGTCACAAAGGAGAATCCAGGAGTCCCAAGATAAAATTTCTTTTTAATGAGCTAGTGAAAATTTTAAAAGCAAATAGCTTTGTTGCAATCTGCATTTAATATCTACATTTGCTAAGTTTACACAGACATGTTTTTCTCATTGTTCTTAACAATACTGTTTTTGTGTCATTAGTCTCTCCTTGGAGAAGTAACTACTCATCGCCAGGCTGTTGAAAAAATGGCTGAACAACAGCAGAATAAGTACTTGGGACTTTATACCATTTTGCCTTCTGAAATCTCTCTTCATTTAGCAGAAGTTGGGCTTGCCCTTGTAACTGTACAGGATCAGGTAAAGCATAGTAGATAAATGTATTACAGATTTATAGCCCTTCTTTAGACTTAATGACTTAGTGAAATACAATATCCAAGTGTGCTCAAGCTATGATAATGTAGAGTAGTTCTCTAAGTTAAGTGAAAGTTAATTTCCTTTCAGAAGTACCTGGTTACTGAATTTAATTGTTATTGTTGACAGATTCAAACCAAAGAAAGAGAAACTCAGCAGATCAAAACATTGAATCAAGGGTTTGGTGAGAAAATCCAGGGAATAGCAAATGAACTAAATGCCATTCTTTCCAAACTGAAAAAGAAAACAAATGATATAGCACAAGCTAAACTTGAACAAAAGGTAAGACAAAGCTTCCCTTATTTGGTTTACTGTAAATTCTTTTGAATTGGGAAAATTGCTTCATACAAAAGCTGTATTTGTAAAGATTTCCAGAAATTAAGCAGAAAGGCAGCGAAATGTGCTTTCCCATGTTGCATAAGACAAAACCTCTGTCACTGGAGATTTACTGATGTTCCCTCAACTTCATTTATGTCAGTGCTCAGATGATACTCCTGATTCAGTTGGCTTTGATTACATCAGTAAATATGTTTAATATAAACATTGAAACTGATTGTGAAGATACACAAAAAAGCTTTTTTAAATCCATGCAACCCAAGTCAAATGTATTCTTCCCTCATTTATAAACTGCATTGTTTCTAAGGTAGAGACATCTATTTATGCCTGCCTTAAAATATCTGTATCTTTGTATTTATGTGATTAGTTCAAAACCCATTTTAATGTCTACATATAGACAATTATGTCATGAAGTTCATGGAATATTTCTTTATCATAATGATTGATCATAACTTACACTTTTAAGTGTATCAGCCAGGGCAGCCCTAACCTGAAGAGATTGAAGTAACTTCTCGAAGCACCTGTAACTCGAACAGTGTTCTGAATCAATTTTTATCTGATTATTGCAATTTAAATTTCTAAAAATAATTGGAAAGGAGCTAGAGTGAGACTTATTTATATTACAAAGGCAACGACTCATTAACACTTGAGGTATAAAAAACAAATATAAAAGAAATCGAATACCCCCTTCCCAAGAAACTGTAGCCTGTGTATTATGGATCTATGAGAAATATGATAAAACTTTAAAGTTTCCTTTTTAAACTTTGTAACTATGGTAAGAAAAAATTATTTTAAAATCTGTTTCTATTTAAACTGTTCCTGTGTCAAGATCAAGCTATGAAAATGAAAAATTTTATAATGCATTAATGAATAATCACATATTTCTGAGTTTGGAAGGGTATTTTTTAAGACACAAACAAAACGAACCCCCTTTCCAATAAATAAAATCCTTGTAATTTTAATGTGTGCTGACTCTTCATTCAAAAACACAGAAAGATGGACAAGAACAATTAATGTCACTCTGAAGTGACTCAGTCTTTTGCTGTGGTAGAGAAAACAAGTTACCTATTTCAGCCAGGAAGTCAGAGAAGTGTAATGGCACACATTTAAGAGATGACCAAACATCCTTCTGTTCTGCCTTTCTGCTTATACAAGCATTGTTGGTTTTCAGCCAGAATAAAAATGGAACAGACCATGGAGACTTTGGACATGGTATTATAGTTGCAAGTTGAGGTAGAAATAATAAACCAGAAAGCTAACACTTCCTGGATCACTGTTTTTCTTGTTTTTCTGTCTAGATCCTTGGTGAAGAGTTGGACAGCTGCAATATAAAGCTGTTGGAATTAGATGCATCAGTGCAGGACTTTGCAGAACAGAATGCAGCACTGGCAAAGCAGCTGGCTACCAGAATAGGGAAACTCACTGCATTGCACCAGCAAGCCATAAGGCAGGCTGAGTACAGAGCTGCCAAGCTCAGCCAGGTATGCTTCAAATCCTTTCTGCTTTTTCCCTTCAGAAGCAGAAGGAACATGTCATGTTCTAATTTATTTTCCTCTAGTCATGCAAGAAGGGGCATTCCTTGAGATGTCTGCCTATTATTAGTCAGGGCTTACATCAGACCTCAAAGGAAAGAACAGGAGTGTGGAATAATTCTGTTCTGCTGCTTTAACATCCTCTCCCATTATCATCTGCTGTTTGGTTCCTCCAGCGCCCTGAAAAGATTCTGGACCTTTTTTACAAACAGTAGCATGCCAGGAAATAGTATCTCATTGTACTTTTCAGGACCTCTGTCTTATCACTGTTACCTATATTTGCAGCATTACAAAGAAGAAAAAATGAAAAAAACCCTTTGCTCTAGTCACAACAGGGTGAATATCATTTGTAGATTCAATAGAAAAGCCTATATACAATGTCCTTGGTAATGCATAATGTTCATGCAATGTTTTAACATTCAAAAAGATGCTTCCCCTGCTTCAAAGTCCCTGAAACTTTTTTTATGTTGGTTTTTTGTTTTTTTTTGCTAATTGTTGTAACCCAAAAAAAGTTTGGCTAAAAGCAAAGAAATGATTTTTCTATGTTCTCTACCCTGATAAATTCGGAGTTCTCTTTTCTGCATGCCTAAAGTAGCTTCTCCAGGGCTTTTTCAGTTCAATTAATTATTATATTATTTTCAGTTTCCTTTAAAAAAATACTTTTTTAAAAAAGGAAGAAAAATACTGTCAAATTTCAGTCATAGGTACTTTGGGAAGGGATTTAACCACTGCAATATTTTTGTTCAGCACCAAGAAATCCGTGTCCTTTCATAAAAAATGATAGATAGGGCAAACTGCATGCAAGTCCAGTCACCTGGATTTTGATGCATCCTTCATACAGGACAAATGTATGAAAATCACTGAAATTATACCTGCTAAATGAGAAGATAATTTGAACTAAAAGAGTACTTTGCTAAATACAAATTGGATGAATCAGAATGCAGGGCTTTTGTTCTGCATTTTTAAATAAGTGCAACATTTCTCTTTTTGGAAATATGACAGAGTGGACAAAGCAGGTTTTAAAAACAGGTGGTTTTGGGGATGACGTGGAAAGAGACAAAGAAAAATATGGAATAATATAAGGGAAGCTTGGAGTGAACTACAAAATGAGCAAAAGGCATTCTGGAACTTACACCGAGGCTGAAATATGTGCAGGAGTGTAACCTTTAGGGGTGTTTTTGAGCACCAGTGCACTCTCCCAAGTGTGACCTACATCTTTATAATTTTAATTCCATAAATACAGAAGTAATTGAATTACATTCAACAGCAAGGAGAAGTTTTGGGTTTTTTTTAATTATTCCCATGTTAAAAACAGTAAAGGAAATAAAATTAATTTTATAATTCTTGAAGAACTGTGCAGAATTACATTTTAGGCTTAAGTGGATTTTTCTTTTATATCCAGGCTGCTTCATACTTGGAAGAATACAATGAGATGCTGGACTTCATAGTGAAGTGGATCAAGAAAGCAAATATCCTAGTGCATGGTAGTATAACATGGAATTCTTCCTCTCAGCTTCGTGATCAGTTTAAAGCCTACCAGGTGATTATATAAGCTATAAAATTTAAAGGGCAGTGTATTAAAGAAGTTATTTTCTAAGCAGTGAAATTTTATTTCTGACACCTTTATTTGCCTCCTTTTCTTTAGGTGAAAAAAAAGCCTTAAAATGCTAGGTTTCTTTGACTGTTCCCCTAAGTCTTAAAGCTGACTAATTTGTCTTGGACAATTGTTTTGAAGACTGAAATTAAGATACATTGTTGACTAAGCCTGATTCAGAGTTGATCTCCATGTTTACTTGAGTGCATTGGTTTCATAATAGCTTCTAATTGAATACTGTCTGTACACTGATTCTATCCCACTGAGTACCTCATCACAGTTAATATGCTTCTAAAAGTTTAGTTAACAAACACAGCTTTCAGTGTGGGGCTTTTTTTTTCTTTCTACTTTCTACTAAATTGGAATAGCCTTTTTTCCTCATCTGATGAATTTCACAGGAAATGTTTTCAGACTAATGAGTCTCTTTCAGTTGCTTTCTGAACATGTCAACTGAGAGTGGTTTGCTGTCCTTGTGATAGTGCAATTTGTTCTGTGTGTGTAATGTGTAGATGGGATGAGTGAAGTAGTTTGGTAAGTTCCTTCTTGCCCAGTGTTACATGACAACATGAAACAAGTCACAGCATCATAAGTTGATCATGTTTCACTAATGCCAAAATAAAACTGCATTAATTATGGTGTTTTTATATATATATATGTTTCCTAACTGTTAGCTGCAGTCACTGACATAGTATGTCATAGTAGTATGAATAGAAACCTCTAGACAATTTATCCTCAGGATGGTTGAGAGATCACATTTCTGTTTTGCTTTTGCTATGGCTTTTTGTCTGCTTTAAAACTTGATGAGGATTTGAGGCCAGTGTCATCTTATAGAACATTTTGGTAGAAATATTTTAAGGTAACATTAATGACTCCTACCCTGCTATAACACTGCACCCAAGTGCTCTCTGCTGCTTCCTGTTAGGTACATCAGGCTAGCAGATCAAATACTATCCATAGAATACTTATATGATATTTTTACAGGTGAGTGTGTATAACAAAACATTAAATGAATGTGTTGGTAAGTACAGCTGCTGAAGCTTCATGACTTATTCTTTTGTTTCACAGTCTTTAGAAGCTGAAGCTTTTCAGCATATACTCAGAATTAACCATATTGGCTAATCTTTACAGGAAATCAGCAGAACTGAATCATATGCTTACAGATGTGTACAAATTGAGGAATTTCCAAAACAGGAATATATTTGAAGATGTGTCTGATCTGAAGCTCAATCCTGGCATTTTATTTGTTCATATCTCCATCTAGACGATGCTTGATGAATCTGGAGAGATTCATGGTGATCTTGAGGCCATGAGTGAGAGGACTGAGTATCTGGCAAGTGTATATTGTACTGAAGGGATGTCACAGCAAGTTCTGGAACTAGGGCGGCAGACAGAGGAATTACAGCAAGTTATCAAAACGCGACTACCAAGTCTCCAAGATGCTGCCAAGGTATACAGAAGCAGTTTTTCTAATGCTAGCAGGCAGCTTGGGTGGGATGTACGTAATGTTTCTGAGACTATTAGCAGTGCAGATTATTTGTGGACTGTAAAAGGCATTGTGTTGTCTAAAGTTAGTTATTTTGTGCCCTTTGAGATACTTCCTACAGGCCCTGTTCCAGAAAGGGACAAAATTCCTGCAGGTCCTGCCATATCTGCCCATTTTAGATGGAGCACAGAATGTTAGGGGTTGGAAGGGACCTAGAAGATCATCTAGTCCAACACCCCTGCCAGAGCAGGGTCACCTAGACCAAGTCACCCAGGAACACATCCAGACAGGTCTGGAATGTCTCCAGAGAAGGAGGCTCCACAACCTCCCTGGGCAGCCACTTCCAGCCTCTGGCACCCTCACTGGGAAAAAGCTTTTCCTTGTGTTTACTCTAAAATGTAGGATATATAGGATGTATTGGGGATCAGGGTGTGTCTCAAATAGCACTGAGCACCTGTGTTTAGATACTTGAAAAGTGTCTGTGTTGACACTTATGCTGTGCCATTTCATTTAGTTTTCTCTTAAAGGTATCTAAATGCTGCTATCTATTAATTCATATCAGTACTGGACCAGCCCAGGATTCCATCATGTAAGACCTACCTCTACAAGGGAGTGCAGCAAAAAGAATGAATGTGCTTTTTCATGTCCCTGACATCTATGTGTAGTTCTTAAAAACAGGTTTATTATTAATGTAAATGTGTCTTATACCTATGCAGTGCCTAAGGACATGGTAAACTGGTGCAAGACATAGGGAAAAACATACAAATCTTTTCTATTTGCTCTTACACTCAAGGCAAGGAATTTTACAATAACTCAGGAAAAAAAAAGTATTGGAATGGTATAATAGTATATTTATAGGGGTTTTTCTGCTGTCACCTGTAAAAATGGTCCTTCTCCACATTTTACTCTTATTTCACAACATTGCAGATGCAGCAGCCATATGAGTATAGTGGAGATTTGGGTACAAGTAGGCATAGTAGAAGTGAAACTTACTTACTAAACTTACTTTTCAGTTCTTAGAAAAATATTTGAACAATAGAATAAACTGTAGATTTTTATTAGAAAACATTGACATGAATAGAAACCAACATAGATTTATGAAGAAGAAAAATCAAAAGTGTCCAGTTTAATGTGAGTAGTAGATTTGTATATCAATATAAAATACGTCTTATATCTTGAATTAATAATAATTCACATTATATCGTTATTAACAAAGTTAATAAGCTTATCTAGTTAAAAATTCAAAAGGTAGATATAAAGCTGGATAGAAAATTTAACTGGTGTGAAATTATTAACAGTTCACCGGACAAAAGGAAAGCATTTACTTGAGTTATTTTAATGAAATTCATGTTAAGAGGAACATTGTAGTTTAAATTTATTTGAAGTACAAA
>JANHGL010007861.1:0-83705 GCA_024611195.1 Ceyx melanurus | reverse complement strand
CCCCGCCGTCGGCTCCGCCTCCGCCGCCCGCCCCGTGCCGCGCTGCGCGGCGCCCTCCGCGCCCCCGCCCCGCCGCCACGGGGATGGGCGCAGGTGAGAACCTCCCCTCCCGGCTTACCCCCCCCGCCGGACCCCAGCCAGGGAATGGGAACGTCCTAGATTGCCCCAGTGGGGTTTACCATGAAGATCCTAAGTACCCTCCAATTACCCATCGCCCTCCCCAGCCCCTTCTTTCCTCCTCCTCCAAAAAAAATAAATTTAACCAGCATAACGCCAGTGGCCGAATATGCACATGGTGCTGTCATGGGGCAGAGATCGCCCTCCTCCCGGGGTACTGCCGCGAGGAGCGGTCGGGGCTGCGGGGCTGGGTAAGGCCAGGGGGCAAGCCTGGCCTGGTGAGGGGGTAGTAGACCGCCTGGCTGGCCATAGGGTCTGGAAGCAGAGGGTGCAACCCTCGAAGGGCAGGTACAAAACTGTCTATCCGCAAAACCGTCGCTGATGGCATCTGAAAGTGCACAGCAGATTCTGTGTGCACCACCGGTAACGCTTCTGCCCTGGCTCTCACCACTGAGTTCTCAAAAGTGCCAGCTCTGGGCTGTCACCTAGAAGGGTCAGTCAGAGCACCAGAAGTGAGACTTAAAAGTATATGCTGTGACACAAAAAGAAGAATTGAAAGAACTGTCTGGTTTGGTATGGAAAGGAGAAAGCTGATGGGCAGCTTAAACATGGGGAAGATTCTTACAAAGAGGATTGTGAGCAATTGTTTTTTCATGTCCCTCAAGGGCAAGATAAAAAGTAATCCATTTAGTTCTCAGCAGAAGAAAAGAAATAGCTTAAATGTTAGGAAAGCACTTGCAGAATAAGGAGAATTTAGTCTACAAATGCATTGCAGAGAAGAGGTTATGGAATCCCACAGAGGGAGTTTTTTAAGCACCGATGAGACGATTGACAAGATCTGGGAGTTCTTGCTTCTGTAGCTGCAGAGCTAGAGTGAAACTGCTTTTCAGGCAGAAAAAAAATACAAATTATAGAAATGTCTGTCTTTAACGCTGCTTTGTCAGTCAGTGTCACATGCTGCTGAGGTGAAAGAAAGGTATATATATGACCCAGTCAAAGGACTCCATGCATTTACCAGCTGCACTCTGCCAGGGTATCCACTGGCAGCATCCTAGCAGGCAGGTGGGGGAAGGACACACAGACTGTCAGAAAACCCATACCAACACTTCTAGATATACAGAAAGACGTAGGTGATACATGGCAAAACATTCACCCGTGGAAAAGCATAAATGCAGACTTCTTGAAATGTGTTGGTACAGATCAGAAAAGTTATTGAAGGTAAATTACTCCTTTTTTTTTTATCTTCATATTTTTCACTCCTGCCACATTTTCTTTTCCGAGGTTAATAGCACTGTCCCATATGGTCCAGCGTGAGATGAAAGTCTTGTCTTATATGTTTAAAATGGCTCTCTACATTTCTTTACTCTCTTTCATCTCTGACAGCCTGTTTCTTTTGATGGCTGAATCCTTCCTCTGCTGCAAAACAGAATACATTTTTATTAGCACACCAAGAATTTAAAAATAATCCACCATTTTGAAATTGTATTTCTCACTAGATGCTAGCCTCATCAACTTAATTATAGGTAGAGAAAAAAATAGGTGAAATACTTTAATTTTTTAACACAGTCCAGATTTTCCAAGCGTCTTTGGGTTTTGTTTTTGTAGGAGAAAAAAAATGGAGTTGGGAATTTTTTATATAAAAACTTGGAGCGTTTAGAGTTTAATTTCTTGAAGATGCAAAGGCAGCGCACAATATGGAGCAAGAGGTTTCTACTGAAAGTATTATCAGGGAACATGTGATGTTGTTATTGTGACAGGTTTCTCCCTGTTCTTCTTGATTAGTGCTCTTTCAGTTAGTGGCCTGACTTTATGTCCTGCACATCCCTGATCACATGTAGCCAAACTCCACGTGGCCCTGCATCATGCGCTTCATTTTCACAAGCATTAGCTGAATGTTAGATATCTCAACATCCGAGTGGTAACTATATTCTCCATGTGCTTTGCCTGGCTATAAATAACTGTAGTAAGTGGGAAACAGAGGTGAATTGGTTTTAACCTGGTCACTTCCTTTTTGTTTAATAATCATAATGATAAAAGCAATTGCCCTTTCAACCTCTGTCCAATGCACTGAATGCTACAAGTTCTCTCATCCATACTCTGTGTATATTATAGAAGAAAAAGAAAGCTTCTTAAGCAGTGGAGGATTGACTTAGGTATTTTTTTCTACCTATGTCCAAAATACGTGAGCTTAAACCAGAAAGGGACTTCTCTGTGTTTCAAGCTAGCATCACATGTTCCTCTCTTCAGTCATCACTGTGGTACTGAGGCATTATGTTATGATAGGTAATGCCATGTCTTGTAATTGTCTACTGGAACCATCTTGCAGCAGGTTGACATTTTAGTGAAGGGGAGGAACAGATAGAGATTGATCTACAGACTCTGGAGACAATGGAGATTAGAATGATAAGCTTGAACAAATATGTGAAACTCTGTATTTGGAAAGCTTACTTCAGCTTGAAATCCTTGAAGTGATTTAACATTTATGGACCAGCTCCTTTGAACAGTCAGTTCAAAAGATTGCTTTTACATATCCATGGCACTTCTTACTGCCGTAAACATTGAATAGATCTATAATATTGGTAAGATGAAGCTAATATCATTGAACAACTACTGCCATAATGAAGGACTTTCTGACCTAAATGAAAATGCATTTGGAAATTAGCTGGTTTGATGGTTTTGAGTGGTTTATTTATCAGGACTGTGAAAGATTTTTTTATTCTAAATCTTTACAGGATATATAATCTGTGGGATCTATTTCATCTGTCACAACATATCTAATGAGAAGGGAGGAGACTGCCCTTCTGAGTAAGCCAGTCAATGCCAGCTAGAATCTCTCCTGGTAACCCTGTGATAACAGCTTCTTCTATAGGGTTATACTTTACTTTTTCTAAATTGGAGATTGATAGATCTTAGTCTGGGGCATATTTGTTACATATAAACAAGCATCCCCAGCAAGCCAGACTGCTTCAGATTTAACTCCTCTGTGATTCCTGAAGACTTTGAGAAATTATGAGAGCTTTAAATGCGTATCGATTTACCAATGTTGATGTAAAAGCTATCTAAACATTGGTATAAAAGTTTGTTAAGCTTTTTCAAAGTGAAAAGTGGTTAAATTTCTGCCTTGTGCATTCATCTAAAGCAGTGTTTCTGAAGAGTGGCTGTCAGGAATGTCATATGACCACTGTGCAAAAATATATACTCAGCACTCTGCTGTATCTTAATTTTAATTGACAAAACTGTAACTGTGAATTTTCTGAGCCTCTTGTTTATTAATAGAAAAAAACAAATGTGCGAAATCTGCTGGTCTAAACTGGGGGTATGGCAAGGTATATTGCAACTACTTTCTAGAAGCCTTGACATTTCAGGGTTTCCCAATGCATTTAGTTTTATTACTTTCCAGTCTTCTATATGCTCACACTGACATGTAAGGGTGGGTAAGTGGAGAAAACTGTTAGTATTTGATAGGTATATATCCTAAAATTTAATCTGTAGATGGTAGAATTATAATGTCTTTTAAAGAGTTTAACTGAAGAAACTTTGCTATTTTTTAGCAGGCATGGCACTAAAATAAACACAGATTAAATGGACATTCCCTGTTATCTCATTCCCTGTGGAATGTGAGCCTTCAAACTGAATCCATTCAGAATTATTAAAGTGGGAGGTATCTCTTACTCCATTTTAATCCAATTTTTTTTAATACTCATTAAATTCCATTGTACCTGTGATCTTAAATTAGCATTGCCACCATAGTTAATGAGCTTTCCAGCATAAAATGTCAAGAGCCTAGATACAATCATCATTGAAGCTTGAAATATATGCTGTTTTTAAAGACATCTTGTATTATCATATGTATAGCACGCTATTGTAAAAACTGTCTTATCTGTGTAAGCTTAAGTGGAAAATAAATAACCTTCTTGATATAATTTTTTGTTAGTTTATAGCCTGCAATCTTACTAAGAAAAGAGTTTTGTCTTTATGAACTGCCAAGTACAGTTCTTGCCTTATCTCTGGCTGCTTTATTTGCACAGGCTCCTGTTGAGAGCTGACTCCATGCAACAACTTAGGTATTTTCAAGTGTTGTTTTTGTCTTTTTTCATTTTGATGTTTGTTTTATTTTGGGGGGGTGGGGGGGTTGGGGAGTGTGTTTTTGCTTGGTTTGTTGGTTTGTTCTTTTGTTTTGTTTTCTTAAACAAGTTTAATATATCGAAATAATTGTGGAGAAACAGCTGATGTGGCTTCCTCAAAAGCATTCACTTTTTCCAGATCTTTGCCCTTCCAACCCTTACCTGAACTTCCCATGATGGCAGTTTTGGGCTGTAGACCTAGAGAACTTCATCTTTGCCTTCCCTGCCTGCTTCCAACAGAATATTAATGCCTTGGTTTCTGAAAACATATCCAGGCCCTGAATCTCATGACAAGACCTAACTTTGCTTTACAGTTCATAAAGAGTCCTTCTGTGTTTTCTCACAGGGCTTTGCCATATCTGAAATCTAAATAAATGGCTCGAGAGCGGTTTTGTCAGGCGTTCTTCCTCCGAGGCGATTAAAGCCGCATGAGATCCACTTGACTCTTTGGCATTTTTGTTAAACTTCATCCTTTTGCATATGAATCTGGGGGTGAAATAAGAAAACTGAAAGAAAAGCAAAAGAATAACCCGATTTAGATGACAGATATCAAAAGTGTGATGTGAAGAACAGTGTGTTTGTTTTGTCTGTTTCCTATGTAGGTAAACTGAAAAGCTTGTTTATTTTATCACATCTTGTTGGTTGCACGTCCTCTCAAAGTATCTAGTATCTTTCTTTAACCTATTTTAAAGTGTCTTTATTTAGTTGTGTCAGAAATTGTTTGTATTCTTTTGAGCCTTGCAAGGTATCTTCAAAGCACTTTAGGTCCCGTTTTGTTTACAGCTTTGTGTAGTTTGCAGAAATGTGTTGGTTCCCCTTTGTTCAGCTTTAAAACTTGTTAGTAACCTGGGTTGTATTTTATGGTTAAGCAGCCTCCCTTGACTCTTCCTGCCAGAGCTTCTCTCACACATCTGGCCTGGAGCAGTCAGCCTTTGTCAGGGGAGCATCATATGAGCATCCCACTAGCTCCCAGTCCCATCATCCATGTCCACTCTTCCTGGCTTCTTGCACAGAGCAAGGCGGATTTGTCACAACCCTGCCACCTCATCTGGAACAAAGATATCAGTGTCCAGACTTAAAAGCAACTGTTACTTATTACAGTCAAAGCTTTTCATAGAAGACAGCTCTTAAAATAGTAAACAGGCTGCACATGTGACCCATTTATTATTTTTCATAGAAAAACCAAGAAGCCTGGCCTCCCTAGCTGCTCCTCCACAAAGCTTGTCTCAGCTTCTGCTTGGTTTTGTTCAATTCCTATGATGGACATGGGCAACTGAACTTCTTAGAGAGCAAAGCACTTTTTAGTTAGTATCTCTGTCTTTGAGCAAGTAACTCACAGCTTTGGTAAAGCACAGCTTGCAGTTTTCTGAGGATGGATAAAGTATCCACAGAGTTAACAGCTTCCCCACTGCCTCTCACTTCTGACTGTGTAACCTTTTTTTTTTTTGATCAATCCCTGCTAAATTAAACTGCTGTGGATGTTGTTGCCCTTCTGCATGGGGTAGGTAAGGTTTACCAAGGCAATGCTGCAGTGTCTTAGGGGACTGCATAAGAGATGTGTATGTATTCATGTTTTCATTACAATCTATCTTCACAGTTCTTGGTAACCAAAAGTCTCTAAGAGATTATTTTCCTATCAGCCTTATTCCATTTTCATACAGCTATCTTGTACTGCCAGAGACCTTTGGGGCTTTTTTTTTTCAGCTATGTGTATTTGCAAATGCTGTGTATATTATAATCCTCAAGCCCACGGTGGTGATAGATGTCAGGAAAAAACATACTCATCACTGGGAGACTAAAGGGCAGTCAAAGGCTCCTCTCCATTAGGGAGGTCATGACCATCACATTTATCATCCAATCCTCCATTTTTTTTCCCCTGTAGAAGTATTTTCAGTCTTTTTAGTAAGAGTTTTTAAATTGACATGGTGCAATCACCTGTGGAAATTTCCATATGTAGCCTGTAACATAAGGTAAGTGAGATTTTGCAGACATTCAATCACCTCCTCAGTGGCTGCTAGCTGCCCTGTATATTGTGAAAGCCTGGGATTGCACCTTGATGAATTTCCATTTTGATGACTTAGTTTGTCCAGTCGGGATAACTAGAAAGAAAAAAATCAGTTAATGAAGATGCCAGAAAAGAAAAAAGGTATTTGTCCCTGTGAGACAGGTGCCGTAATGCCTGATGATATTAATGAAATGTAGCTTTAGAAGACATGTGAATTTGGACTGCTAAGAGGCAATATTTTGTTAAAATGGATGGCTACTTCTCCTTTTTTCTCCTCCTGTTTTGAGTTTAGACAGATATAGTAGGGCCATATCAGTTCAGTATGCTCACATTAGGTCAAATGAGTTTCAGGATATATTTCTGGAGACCCCTTTCCTATTTTAACTTGGCTCTTTCAGGGAGTTGATATTGAAATTACGCATTACCCAGGTGCACAGAGTTTATTGAGATGTTTCTGCAGTTTTTTTCCTGTACATGCCTATTTGATATGCAATATAAACAATGTGCATTAGTTTAAAGAAGTATATTTTAAAGACCATATGTGGTTTTGATCTGGTATGTTCAGCTGGTTCCTTCTTTTATGTTATTTCTGCTTCCAAATTCAAGAGCACTGATGGCAAGACCCTAATCCCAGTTGCAGACCCTGCATAAAGCCAGGCTCTGGCTTGTGTACAGGTTCCCACGCTCAGAAGACTGTAGTATTAGGAGGTGACCTCCAGCAGCTGCACCAAGGTGTATTCTCAGAGCACCCTAGCTCTTTGTACATTCAGAGAAAAAGCTCTGCCTTCACTTCTGCCCGTTTTAAATCTTACGGAATTTGTATCTCAAAGCCTCTCTTTCCTGCCTCAGGTTTCTTAATTGTTTTATAGACTCAACCCCTACTGACAGGCAGCTGCTTTTGGGGAGGTATCCGTTGTCACCTGGCAGCACACAGAACCAGTTGAGGATAGGAAAGTGTCCAACTGAAACTGAGATCTGGGATTCTTTGGGTTCACATAAGAAATTATGAAGCGTCCCTTTGCCATCTGCTCTTTGGTGGAAATAATGCAAATGTAAATGTCAGGTTTTCAGTTTATGATCCCATTGCCCCTCTAGGCATTCGGCCTTCCTTGCCAAGGGGATGTGCATCCACTGGGACTCGACTTTCACAGCTGACAGCGTGGTTCCCATGTCTGCCTCCATCCCAAACTGCTCCTGTGTTATTGAGGCCTGCATCTGTCTTATCGGTTTGCAGAACACTGACAGTGAAATAGGCTTAGGGAGGTCCTGACCCTTCTCTCTTAATTCTGTCCCCTGCTGTGACACTTTAACTTGCTAGCTCTTTCTTTTGCTGCCACAGCTATTTTGAGGAACTGCATAAAAGGTTATATTTCATTCCTAATCTAGTCCATGATCTGGTTTACTGTGTGGCTTTGCAAACAGGTCTACTGCCAGACTGAAGCAGGAAAAGAGATGAGAATGAGCAGTGAGAAGGAACTTAGGCTGGCTTGCTGCCAAAGCACCTCGCAAAGGCAAACCCTTTTGTTCTACAGGAGTCAGCCTTTCAATACCAAAGTAAATGCCATGAGGCCTCTATCTGAAGGCAGGTGTGAAGGTACTTACAGGTGATTTCTCCATCATAGATGGACACTTATGTGGCCAGGGTGATTTAAACAATGCAAGGCAGCAGCCGGCTCTCCCTAGGAGTGGGTATCTTGGTTATCCCCACGTCAGCTGGCCAATTGTTCTGTGCCCAGTCCAAGCTGCTGCTGCCACCGCCATCTTCATTTATCCTTATATTAAATGTTATACAGGATGCTGGTTATAGGTACAATCTGTTAAATGCATGATGTCTGATGTGTTACCAGCCCTCTCTGTACAGCCCGCATACGGCCCATTGTTAACACAGATGTCAGCACAGGAACAGCTTGCTTAGCTCGCTACACCTCAGAGAGCAGACAGCTCTCCCCTCTCAGCTTTTGCCCAAGTTCATGTGTCAGAAGTGAGACTTTTGTTTGGGACTTTGGGGATGAAATTATTAAAGCAATTAGGATGTGGCTGTGGCAAACGTCCACTCATTAGTATATGACAATGTGTGCTGGATTTATGGCAGTGACAAGGAGTCAAAATAACATGGTAGGGTAGCTCCTTTCAAAGGCAAATTTAATAGGTGCTGTTTGCTGAATATGAGTCAGAGTCTCAACCCGAGGTTAAATATTGGAGCACTATTAGCCATAGAACCTCAGTGCCATGTTAATAATTCTCACTGCCCAACCACTGTAGAGCTGATAAGCAGAAATATGCAGAAACTGTTGTAAATAATATTTACAATTCTTCTTTCATCTTCTTTCACAGATGATTTCTTAATTTCTCTAACATGATCATATGATGAAGCATGTGTCATTTTGACCCTTGAAAGCCTGGAAGAACATTAGCATCTCAAGTTCCTTTCCAAACACTTCAGAAACCCTTCTGCAAACAAACAGTAGAGATACCCAGAACTAGCAACACATCACAGCCCTTGGGTTAATATTTGGCTGATACTATAAGCCACCAATAAAATAGAAACCTGCAGACTATATTCAAAGTGATATCAGGGCCCTGATATTTGACCAGAGTCAAATGTAATTTCGTATTAATGTCACAGTGTCGTGTGGTCAGCTGCATTGGATAAAATATTATTGATTGATACTGAGCTTGGTTTCTCTTAGTTCTTTAATGAAGCCAAGTTCCCTTTGAAATGAGCCATCTAAGACTGAGAGTCACCTGAATCTAAGTCAGATTAACTAGGTGCTGTCTATATCCAGTGCAGAAATGAAGGCACCTCTGGAATGATAGTTAACCTGAAGCAGGTGGGATGGATCATCCTCTGGAGATGTCTCCTCCTCAGAGGAATTCTAGACAACTATGTGAAAGTTACATGTGCTGTTTAGTCTCAAAGATTAACAGTCATTTCCTTTAGATGCCTAAAAAACAATAAGGTAGACAAATAAGAGCAGTGAGAAGCTTCCTCTGTAAATAAATCTAAAGCAGTACTAACAAAATATTTACATGTGGAGACTCGGTCACAAGCACATATCTTTCTAGAGTTTGCACCACTACCAGATACATCTCATATCACTTCACCATTTTCAGCTGTGAATGGCACAGCTTTAAACATGTCGTCAGGTCTCCTTTCTCTGTGGAGAAAAGGAGAAAAAAGGAAAAAAGGACCTTGCAGTTGCCATATGGCACTGGGTTTTGGGATTCCCCTCACACTGCCCCACTGAAGAAGTTCAGTGAAGTTTCTCTATGCCACAGTGTCTCCAGCTATAAAGTCCAATGACCTCCTTTGCAAAATGCTTTGTGTTCTGCAGCTAATGAGGGCACTGTAAGAGCTAGTTATTAGCCTCCCACAGCAGCTACTGAGCATCTCCAGTGCATGCCACATTCATTTCCATTATGCCTGTGGGCCTCGTTAGCTGGCTAGTATGTATTCCTCCCTCAAGCTTCTCTCCTTTCTTTGCATCAAAACCAACTAAACACAAATCCCATGAGTTACAGGTGCCATCTCACTCACTTTTCCACTAGCACCTTGCCTGGTCATCCTTCCATTAACAGTGATGCGGATGTGGAGCAAAGAGAGTTTCCTGATAGTCAGCAAGCCCAGCAACTGTATTTATCAGTGAATTTCTCTACTGGTGCACATGCTTAATCCTTTAGGAGTACTTGTAACCCAGTGAGACAGGGTGTAGCTGGGAATTGGTAAGATGGACCAGCAGCAGTAGTAGGTATCAGAACTTTCTGCATCCCTGCATTAGTGTGATTCCCTGACATCAAATATTCTCAAAGTTATTGTGCTGCCCTGTCTATGACTGACTTGTGCTCAGCTCTTTCCCCTCTATAGTGCTAGTCAAAGGTGTGTGTGTGTTTTGGACACATAACAGATCCAGGCAGGGAACTAGACTAGCTGAAGTATTGCTACAAAAAAGGGTGGAGAATGGGGTTGTTTAAATGAACACCACTACCACTGTCAGCAAGGTGCATCATGGAGTGCAGGCCATGCAGTTGTTCTCTAGGTCTTTGTCTCCTAGAGCTAACAACTTCTGGATGCTGCCTCTGATAAAGGTTTCAGTTCCTTCAGCTAGACTGCAGTTGCACATAGATTTTTTTTTTTTTACTTCCTTCTACCAAAGATGTTTGAGATTAATTGCAGCTCCTTTTTCACAGACATACTGAAAAAGACACAGGGAATGCTCTTCTCTGCTCATCTGTACTGAATCTACTGCCAACAGCTGCAGAGCATCCCCAAGCAAGATGTACTTTGTGGCAGGAGAAGGGGAAGGGTTGTCAAAAATACTATGGGATTACCTTTCCTACAGCTGCAGCAAGGGTCTGGCCTTGGGAAGCTCTGCACAATAAACAGTGTGACATGTTTCAAAAAAGGATTACCTCCTGGCACTAGCTCTTGAGTGTGTTCCAAGGCACACCCAAAGCTCATACATCTATATCAGCTCACTGGTGAGCTGGGAGCAGACCCTCTGTGCTACTTGTGCCTTGTCCACATGATCTGCTTTGCAGGGGTATTACCAGAAACCTGCTACCCTGGGTTGTATGACCTATTTCAGCTGATGTCACTACATTAAATAGAACCATCAGATGTAAGAAAGGACAATGGAAATGAATTGTTTGTACACATATTGCTGGTAGACTTTAGTACCTTCTCAGGTATGGTGTTTCTGAAAAAGCTCAACTTTTATGTTGTGTATTCCATGGACAACTTTAATTCATATTCATTCATAGACTTCTTGCACTGTTTGATTGACTGCAGCTAGATAAAAAGGAAAATGTTTGCTAACTCCGTTTTAGATAAATATGCAACACTATCTCAATTTTAAAAGCAAGCATATCTTTAGAGGGCATCTTTTTGTTAAGCAAATTATAGATTTTGCCCAATCTATAAAAGAACTGTTTCACTGTTCTTCTGATTCTCTTTTACTTTTATGATAATCTGAACATTTATAAGACAAGATATCATTTAGATGTTCAAAATAGAATTGTATTTTTGGACCATGACATCAGGTTTTATGCCATTTCGGTCTATTTTGAGCTAAAATTAAAAGTTCTTTTTTAAACAAACTGTATCTAATTTCTGTGCTAAATCAAACCAGGCAGTGGAGAATGTTTTTACTTTTAACTAGAATGTCACTGGAGTCAAGACATTCAAGTACAATGCAGAATTGTAAGATATCTCTGCAAAAAAAACCCCATGAGTTAACTGCAAAGTCTTTGTTCCAACTAGAAGTGGTATTTTTTTGGTAAAGGAATGCCAGCAAGCCTTCATGTAGAACCACTGCTTGCACCCAAATAAGTTGATTTCCCAATAGACCTTGTTCCATTTTTCTGAACAGAAGCAGCAATACCAAGAACAATTTTGTAAGCCCAGAAACATTTGCAGGCATGCCTGTGTTGCTGATAGATGTGTTTTTTTGACTCCTCCTTGACACCATTATTGCAGCAAAAAATTCTGGACCCAGTTAATGCTGCAATTAGGAACTTAAACCAACAGAATTAGCATAGAAGTGACATTCAGTTTACACATGGAAATAATATGCAGAAAATGTGAAACAAATAATTTTTCCCTGTAGAATATTATATTTGTAAATACACCAATGCTCCCAACTGGGAGCCTAAACTCCTTTAAGGACCTAAACTCCTTTACAGTATGCCTTTAAATGGCAAAATATTGCATATATACGTTATATATAACTTTGATATTTCTTCAAACATATAATTGTTCTCTGACAACATAGCACATGGCAAAATATGAAGATATGAAAAGCAATATGCTTTCTGGGCTTGATAGACAAAGAAACAACATACAACTAGGGGCTCTTGCTGTAATCAGCATTGCAGTTTTCACACTCAGCTACCACTGGAAGGTTAAACTCCTTTTAGCTATAATCCTCAAAAAAAATGTGCAAATTTCTCAGCCACTGATGACTCAGGTAAAAAATTCAGCCCCTGTGGAAGGACTGTGTTTAGTATGATGCTTAGATTTCAGGGCCCATAAACAAGTTAAGTGTTGAATTCTTCACACAGATGATATTAAAGAATTGGAGCATTATCTGTGACCAGAGGAAGGCTGTAGTATCTGGGACTTTGACATCTCTGGCTCATATCCTGTCTGTTGATTAAAGACTGTGTATGAGCTAAATAAGAGGCACATGACTGTGCTTGGTTAGCTAGCAAGAGGCAAATATTCAAAGTGTGAAATTATAGTCTTAGATCTTTACCTTTAATACTAACCATGACTTGGGGGTTCATAGGATCATTCTGCTCTCTCTTGCATTGTTCTGGGTCTCCACAGCTCCTGCTGCAGGAAGGTATCTTTCTCTCCTCAGGTGTGTCTTGGAGAGCTGTGGGGAAAGAACTGAGCACAGTCTTTCACATCACTGACAGCTGGGAACTACCCATTCCTCTCCTCCACCTGCTGTCTTAATTGTGATTTTTCTCATTCCCAGCCTCCTGTCTGTCTCTCCAGCCACTTCTCCTGTTACGCCACCACACTGAAAATAAAGTTACAAAAGCTAAAAGTGGCGAGGACTTTTTCCAGGGTATTTCAACTCCTGATACATATGAACACCTCTGCAGGCATCAAGGGTGGGATGCTACTGTGAACTGAATGTGAGACTGCTCCTCATCCTGACTTAGACTGTACATCCAAACGGGATAAGACTATTCCCAGTATGGCGAGCAAATCTGCATCTCTGCTAATGTTTGGAAATCTGTCCCAGACACACATGAATTGACTTTTTTTGTTTCACCTGTTTCCTATCTATTAAGCAGAGGGACTTCCCTCAGTTTCATTTTCTTGTTTTTCATTTTATTCTTTTTTTTTTTTTTTTTGCCTCTATACTCCATCATAAATAAGAATTTCCTAATTATTTGTGACCTAACCCTTTAAAAGTTTTACATGATGGTGACACAGTAAGGAAATGAAAGAAGGAAAATATATTTGTAAATTGATCTGGTCACCCTCAGGCTTTGAAGTGGGAAAAATTTAGGTCTAGGCAATCAATTTCTGATGTTTCAGTCATATATCTGGAGCCCCCATTAGTGAAGGGGCAATCTGTTATTAGCTCTCCCTATGTGAGATGCTTTATATCCTTGTTCTCTGAAGAAAGAGTTGTAAACACAGAAGGTGACTATTAAATGGAGGGACTGAAAACACCACTATTAATGTTCATTAAGAGCAAGAGAATTGCTTCTTTTTTTAAAAAAAAAAAAAAGAAAAAAAAAGAAAAATGGAAACAGAAAGATTTGCTTTTATTGATATCTGCAGGATAAAAAAAAATAAACAAAACCAGACTAGTAAATATTAAGCCTACAAATAAATATATTTCCTTGCAACACAAGATGTGTAATTCCATG
Source organism: Ceyx melanurus (assembly GCA_024611195.1). NCBI lineage: Eukaryota > Metazoa > Chordata > Aves > Coraciiformes > Alcedinidae > Ceyx > Ceyx melanurus. The sequence continues at coordinate 70,067 of JANHGL010007861.1, read as the reverse complement.
GAAACAAACACAGAACCATAAACTGCAAAATGCCTGGGGGCACTTTTAACTTATCAGCATAGAAAAAAGGGAAAATAAGTCTGTCACAGAAACTATAACCAAAATTAAGAGAGCATACATTATGTTTAAATCTTGAGGATAATGTGCTAAAGATTAAGTTGCATACTAATAACACACAGCAAACATTTTAAAGTGGTAAGACACAAATTGGATGAAAAGAACAAAAAGCAGTTTAGCAATATAAATTAAGATCATATGAACACAGATATGTATGTGGTGCAATTTCTGTTCGCATTTTTAGGAGACCATTAATTAAGAAACTGTAACACTAATCCAGTTTTTCTAAATTGGAAGCAAAACCAACGGCCATGGTTGTGTGCAAGCAGGATTTAACCTCTGCAAAATCCCACTGGGCACATTAGACAAAGTTTACTCAAACTGATGTCAGATTATAGAAATAATGATTTTAGCAGCGAGTCTTCTCGCTGATGCACTTTGGCAGCATTGTTTCATTGTTAGCATCATAGGACAGTGTTGCTGGAGCTTCCCCAGGGGAATCCTGCTGCAACCTCAACTATTAGCATAAACATCTGAGCTTCTGCCAGGCTTGGTGACCCTGCAAAGAGCTGCTACAAACTCACTCGAGCTTGGAAAGCAGCGCTGTCCTGTAAATAACTTGCTGATCATTTGTTCTGGCCTTTTATACCCCTGGTGCAAGGTTGGAATAAAGGAAGCTAATAATTACATCTATTCTTCCAGATGTGACAGTGAAGCCTATGGGCAGACGTATTGCTTGAATCTCAGTTGCTCAAATTGATTTCAATTTTATGGGGTCTTTTTAATGAGTAAGGCCAGTGGCTGCTTCCAGGAACACAGAAGCATACATGGAAAGGTGGCAGTAATTACCTTGTATGTGTGAGCCAATCAGGGTCTTAGCTCATTTTTCTTTTAACTCCTGCAACAGAAAGACCATATTTTGGTCTTTCAAACCGAAAAACTAGTGAGGAGATAGTCTTCCCAAAAACCTCTTTTGGAGCTTCAGCACAGGCAGATCTGTGTGGGGCTACACAAGGCTGGTCTCTGTCCCTCTGAGCCTTGACACTGAGGCATCAAGCCCTGAGTCTAGCATTTATTCCAATACAGGGTCTGAGAAAAACCTGGTTAGCTTTCAGATTCCTACATTTTCCTGCCTATTTAATCGTCATACATCTGGGGAGGCTTAATTCTGAAGAATCTATTTCCTGATGAAATTTTTGTAAAGAAACCTGAAGTTACCTTTCTCTACTTGTCTGCAAAAGGCACTGAACTTCTGATTCAAACACATCCAGCATCATAATGTGCTGTAGAAGATCCTCTGTGCATTCACAGCTTCTTTTGGCACTGTCTGTAATATTTGGATTCAGATATGCTGAATTTATTCATTTATTAACTTTTCCTCTGTATATGTTGTGTGTCTCCAGCAGACCTAGTTTTGGAGGAAAACTTTATAATATGGTTTTGCACATTGCTTTTTGCAGGCATCTCTAAAATAAAAGGAATTTCAATCAAAGAGAATGATTATGAAGGAAACGGTGGGAGAAAAGTGAAATTGCTTCAAAGTTCAAAATATTTCCAGCAATTACTAGCAGTTTTCCAATGCATCTAAGTGTTGCAGTATGAATTATGTCTTCAAGCAGTTCTTAAGACTTCACAATACAGATTTTCAGATATATTTGTTTATAACTGAGGCTTACTGCATAATGCAAATAATGTAACAGTACAGCAAACATGAAGCATGACAAAAAAAATACGATTAATGTCAAGCTCACAAATCCAGTGTCTGTGTGATACGTCCTCAAAGTGCCCTTTACCTCCGAGCTATACATTTGAAATCAGGAAGACATAGCCTAATTTTCTTTATCTTTGGATGCTCAGCAGTGTTTAATAAGAATGAAAACTTATGCATGCATTTTCTCAGAAAGATCAAATCTTGCTTGGGAAACTTGATAGCTTTTCTTCATTGGCTCTTAATGCTTTTGGTAAATTAGTGACTGGAGAAAACATGGTAGCAGTAATTTGAATTAAAAACAGCAACAACCTTTGATACAGTGCCTTACAAAGTCTTACTCTCAAAATTAATTCTGAATAACTTGGGCATAAAAATTGCTATGCAAATTGAAAATGGCAAGCCTTAAGCATAACCAAACTGGACACCTATAATGTTTTCACAAACAAAAAGCTTTTCCTCCTCCATGGGAAAATCTTTCCAAAACACAGTCATTCTTTCTTTGTAGAGCTGTGGTCCATACATGAAAACTCATGGCTTTTTGTAAAAGTTTATAGATTCTGTAGCTGTTCTAGAAACAGAATAACAGTATGGTTTCCTATACTGATGAATTCAGCCAAATAAATATTGCCTGACCCATTAGGAGTTCTAGATTGTCAGGATTCCATTTTTTGGAGCATCTCCGGGTCTCTGACAGACATACAACTTATTATCATTCATTTTTCTTGCTGTTTCAAAATCCTCTACACCAGATTCCTCTACTTGATCCTGTATGAATCAAATAGAATCATTGTTGATACCATTTATTAGTAGTATAATAAATCAATATATTCTGTGCACAGGGTGCCAAGTTTTTAGACATGCTCTTCTCCATTCCTGTCTGTATGTCTGAAGAGGAGCCCTAATTTTCAAAGGAAGATCCTTCCCAGCAACCCTCTTTGAACTGTGTTGAAGCTACTTTAGAAATGCAGGTATTATTCATCACTATTATGTCACTGAACTGCTGAGCATTTTCTGCATCTTCAGAGCCTGTGGCAATAAGGCTCAGATGTTCTTCCAGTAGCAATTATACCTTCCGACATATAGAACTTTGTAATTAAATACACTTTATTATGAACATATATCAATTTATATGTGTCTTTTCAGGTGTAGTTGTTCTGGACAATGATGCATTGCAGAGCAGTAATCATGACTTAAGAAAGAGATATGCCTCACCTTTGAAATGTTTGCAGAATTATTCACTCCCTTCTGTAATGGAAATAAACAAGGCAAGAGGTTATACAGATAGTCAACAGTCCAGCCTGGTACAGGGCACAACGAGACAGATCTTCCCAATATCAGGTAAAGGGCAGGTTACTTCTAACAGAGTTGCAATGATTGATGTTAACTGCTTGCAGTTAAAGAGGCTTTAGCTAGAGGAAAAGGCTTGACTGCTTTGTATGGAGAGGTGAGAAAACAAACATTGTGTTCCTAGCTAAGTGTATTCCCAGAAAAAAAAAAAAAAAAAAGAGGAAGGGAAGCTGTCAAGAGGACAATACTTTTGCCCTTGTATTGTAGAAGACCAAAGGGGTCAACTCTTCCTGAAACTGGAGACTGACTTTTTGACCTCCAGAAGTAGTTGTGTGTTTTAAGCTCATCTGAGGGCCTGTCATTCAGATACAGGACAAGTTTGCCCACCTGGAGACCTCACTGTGAGCTAACTCGGGCTGCTCAGACTAGGGATGATGCTCAGGAAGATATCAGGGTTTAGAGATGTCTCAGGAATAGGGAGTTTGCTGTGACTGAGGGATTTTTTAATAAGGACAGACCCCTGTTTGAAGTTTGTTGAGGCAGTGAAATCCCATGTGGATAAGAGCCAAATGTGAGAAGAGTTACCAATGTGCTTCATCCCTCTTTTAGGGAATCTGAGACTTGTTGTAATCGAGATCCTAGTAATGTTCAGCTTTGAGTGCTTCCTATTCCAACTATCTTTGACACAAGGCTTGGAGGAAAGCTTTGAAGATGGATTTTTTCCATGATTCTAGCATTCATCAGAAGGGACTCATTAAACAGATGCCCTTTGAGGAAAATCTGTGGGCTTGCCAGCTTGGTGAGGACAGTCACGCATTAGCTGTGTCTGCAACCCAGAGCTGACAGGACAGAATCAAGTTCAGCTACAGAGTGCATTCAGCCATCTGCTAGAGTCTCAAATGGATGAATTACATCTGGTGCAGTCCTGACTATGCTTCTGGGGCTCAGCTATCTCTGTGGCTACAAGCAAGTGGTTCATGAGCTGCACCAGCATGTGTGATGGGAGCCTACCTGGAGAAGCTTGCTTTGATGAGACATGTCAAGGCAAAATCATAAGATGCTTCTTCCTATTCCCCTTCCCACAGCATCTTTGAAGATGTTAATTTCTAGGTCTTTCTGTGAACACCTTTAGTCACATTACACGGATTCCAGTTGATGGTCTTCAGCTCCATAATATACCACCTTTTTATATAATATATGGTTGAACTACATGTAAATACAGACAGGGAATGCATTAGTACTTTGTAGCTGGTGTCAAACATTACTTGCTGTGATGAGTTTCCCTAGTCAGGGTAGGGCCAGCAGCTTATTTATGGGAAATGGTCAGTAATGCTCATTCTCAACAGAATTCACTTGTGAAAGCCACAAATTTACACACAGATGATCAGCAGCATCCAAAACCCGTTCTATGCTGAAAACCTTTCCATTTAATACTTTCACTACCTAATTCAAGCACTGAATGAGGACTTGACTGTGCTGGCTCTACCTGGGTGTAAGTATTCATCACCCAAGATACACTTAAGGATACTGCCTGAAAGACACTCATCCCTCCTGTCCCAGCCAACACTTCAACCATTGCTTGAATCTCCCTCTGACCTAGGATTTCTGTTCTAGCCCTAAACTATCTTCTTGCCCCATGTTTTTCCATGAAAATTTTCTGTGTTTATGAATCCACATTTTCTCATGAGACATTTCATCAAAACATTCCCTATCAGCTGCCGTTTTGTTTCACTTCAAAGACAGATACTATGGAAAGACCTGCATGCTGGGAAATTTTTAAGTCAGATGTCTTGTCTCAAATGTTAAAAGGAGCCATTTTGAGGGTTTTGTAAACAAAACATAATGACCAGCATTATGTATTTGAGGTAAACCACATTAAACTAGAATAGCATGAAGCAGTATGTAACATTAACACTGTCTGAATGGTGACCCAGACACATCATTTATTTTTTTTATTCCCATTGTAACTGTGGTGTTACCAAAGTGCTGACTGTCTAGGATAGTGCTTAAACACATATACTTACTCCCCTTCTTTATTAGCAAATAAAAAAAAATGTGTGTTGGGGAGACAGGGTGTTAGCTGTTGACATGCTGGATTGTTAGTGTTTGAGTGGGGACAGTATAGCCTCTCTTTAGAAACCTAGATATGGTTCTTCTTCTGGACACATGCTGACTCCTATGTCATGTTGTAAACAGAGACCTGGACACTCTGCCTGGAGAAGCAAAGACAGACATGTGCAAGGTTGCCCTTCTCTGTATCTGCCAAGGTAAGTGGGAAAAGAAGGTGGAAGCACAATACCATAAAAAATGGTAAATGACACTATCCATATCAAGATACTTTAAATTGTTCAGTGCTCAAACTCACAGCTTTGCTGGTTGGTGTCTGGAGACTGTGCCAGAGGACACAGACCTTTTTGTCAGGTACACTGGGGGGCATAATTCTTATATTATTTATCATCATAGAAAGTACTATCAGCATAGTTAGCCTAACACTGATAAAAGTCAGGTGAGCTCTCCTCTTCCAGAGCAAGTTCATTACCTATGCTGAGATAAGGATTCTTGCCCCTCAGCACCACAGTTCATATATTGCTTCAATAGACCAAAATGCCTCCAACTTCTCCAAGCTGTTGTCCAACATTCCCTTCAGCTTCAGGCACACATCCATATCACATTCACAGGAGTTTCATATCTCGCAGTACAAGTCTTGTTTATTTACAAAAATGACAGATAAACTAGTTTTTGAAATGTATGTACATGCTGTAGATCAGAGTACCAGCTCAGTCAGAGCCTTTTATCTCAAAACTGGGCTACCTCTAATAAAACCTTTTAGTCTAGTGTGTGTGCAAAGATGTGCTGCTTTAAAGCTGGTGATTTCTCAGCTCTCTCTGCGGACTGTCATTCCGAGCATGGAGCTAGAAGATGTTAAACAGCAGCTACAAAGATTAAACATTTAAAATCAGCAGGTCTGGATAACCTGCACCTGTGATTTTCAAGACATATAACTGAAGGGAACAGAGGAGCAGAAATGCTGTTTTTTCATCATACTGGAAAACTTCCAGCAGTTCCCAGAAGACTGGAAGAAAGTCAATGGCATGTCAGTATTTTAAAAACCTGTAGCAGGAAGCTTGGATATTACAAGTGTATCAGAACTATTTGGAAGCAAAACAAAGTGTTGAATTGTGAGTATAGGACTTGATTTTAAAGACAGAAATAAAACTGCTCCAAATAAAAAATGGTTTATGGAAAAACAATCTTGCCAAGATAAAATACTGTGGGTTTGTAATGAAACTGACCATTGCCAGAGACAAATAATTAAACGGGGAAGATGTGGTACTAATATTTTTCCAGATAATCTAAACCATCAGAAATTTCATGTTTAGACTGAAACTGAAACAGATAAAGGAATATTGAAGTTGCTAAAACTTACAGAAATACCTCTTAGGTTCAAAAATGACCAAATACTTCTGACAAAACCTCCTCTCCTTTGCTATCACTTGTGAAACATAGGAAAATATAAGATACATATTGCTCTCCCATGTCAATGGATTTTTGCATAAATGAAGCAAAAGCTAATGATAGCAGGATAGTGATGGCTTTGATTGCTGCTGAACAGCTCAAGTTGTGCAAATATAAAAATACTGTTTCAACAAATGAGTAAAGGGCAGTGGCAGGTAAGTTCACGAATAAGCCTTTGTTTGGGATGTTCTTTCTCATATATGCTCTCTTAAATAGGCTGTGACATTATACTCCAAAATAAATACAAGTTAGTCATCTGCTGAAGATCAGCACTATGCACCAGATGTTTTAAAGCTGTGAATACATTTAAAATGCCATTTTACAGTGTCTGATTATTAAACAGGATGAAAATTTTGGGCTCCATGCAGCAAGCTGCAATGACCGTCTTATCTATGAAGGATTCATTTAATTTGCAGCAGAATGGCTGCATTTCCCTTGTGCCAGAGAAAGTGGAGGAAATTATTACAGTCACACTCTTACTGAAGAGGATGGAAACAAGTCTGTATGCTTATATTCACAGAGATGGTGGGTCTACTTTGGTCCAAACTCACCAGAACTCTAAATTGAGAAAAGTAAATTATTCTTTGTTAAAATCCTGTGTAGACATTCCCGTGTGGAATTAAATTTAATTTTTAATTCACTGATGTGTGTAGCAATTACCCCTCAGTCTCAGCTGAGAGATTTCATCAGCTGCTGCCAGTGTTCCCCATTGTAGATAACCCCATGAAATGCATCCACAGTCTAATGAACACAAGAAGATCAAGTAATCACAATGTAAAACCTTCATTCTCCTTGGCTGAGAGTTGCCATCATGAAGGTAGGAGATGTGAAGTTTATTTCACTTTTCACTCTTCTGGAAAGCTCAGGTTTAGGGTGGCCACATGTCCAATTCCCTAACCACTGCCTGCTACCACCCAACACCAGACAAAGCATGCATGTCTGAGTTCTGCAAAGGTACTTGGGCACCTACATCTTATCTGCTTCCCATGGGTGTCACTGGAGATTGGAGATTAAGCCAATCCACTGTTTCCTGATAATCTCTACCTGGTGTGGAAGGGGTCACTAATGTAATTTTACAGCCAGGACATGTGTATTAGTGAGTGCTAGGAAGTGTTGGAAAGCACAACCTGGAGCCTTCTGGGATCAACCTAAACCAGACAGTGCAGATCAGGAGCATGACCATGGGGTTCAACCTGCAAAAGGGGGAACTGACCAAACTGGAGTTAGTTTGATTGAAAACCTCCATAAACTTGTGTGTCACAAACAACAGGTCCTCTGTAGCAGAACTGATTTGCCTTGCAGTTCAACCTTAGTGCACTGCAATGCTGCTACTGCAGCTTTTGGGCATGGCTCCTCACCAATTTGGTGTGTTCATAGTGTCTAAATGTCTCTGTGTAAAACAAAATAGCATTTTCTTTTTTTCCAGCTGTAACTGAAAGAGCTGCAAGCTCACAGAAACTATTCAGTATGGGAGGGAAAAAAAAAATCTTTTATTTGGGACAAAAAGTGTTCTTCAAACAGAACTTAGAATAGAATGGAGGAGACAGAGACACAGAAGACAACAACTGAACACCACAAAGCACTTCTCAGGGGAAAGTCTTGAGTCCCAGAACACAGAGCATTTTTTGCAATGGGCTTCCTTATTCCTTTCCAAAACCCTCAGACAACCCTCAGTATCTCTAACTAAAAGGAACAATTTTCTAATGTGCCTGAGGAACTGGGTAAGCAGATGACAGGCATAACATCCAAATCTTTTTCATCAGGAAAATATAAGTTTACATAGATTTTATGTTGCAAAAATAAAAATGCTTCACAAAAATGCCAACATTTATTGAAAGGCTGTAAGCAGGATAAAATGAGACTTTTTTTTCCAGAAGTTTTCAGACTGCAATCAGTTTAGTGTTTAAAATCTGGAGAAAATTTTAACAAAAAAAATTGCGTGATTTTCTTCTTTGCTTATGCATAAATCTAACTGGGAACAGGATCCATGTTAAAAGAAAATACAGAAGGTCTTCTCTAAAGTGCTACAGTTTACTACAACTGCCACAAAGTAAATTTATGGAAATCTTTAAGAGCAAAAGAGGAATGTGTGAATTTACATCCAGAGGTGAAATAGAAATGGAGGAGGATGTTGGCAATTTTTTTTTCCACTTGTAAAGTAAAAAAGGAGTGATTTCTAATTCATGTTTTTAACATATCTAATTTTTTTTAAAACATATCCATTGAAAATAGACAGAAAATATGATGTACTTCCAGTGCTATAAGGGTATCTAAAGCCTAATGTATAAATGCAGATAAGATGTAGAAATACTATACTATTCAGAAAAGGCTAATTGGTGGAAACCTATGAAAATATTAAAGTGACTTTTGCATTCACCTACGTGTTATCAGTTAATAGATATGTAATGAAAATTGAGATAAGGAGACGGTATTAAAAATCCAAAGCTGTCATTTCTGACACTGCTTGTCTACCTTTTTAGCAGCCAGAATTTTGTGCATGGACTGTTCCCTTGGCAGACAGAGAAATCTTTTTTGTTAGATTTTCTCTCTCTCCTGCTTGCTGCTTCCTGTCCGCAAGTGATGACGAGATGTCATTTCAACACACAGTGTTGAGATGTCTGACAACAGCCACTGCACCATCCTAGTTTGAGCTACTCTCAGTGCCAGAATAGGACACCTTGAATATGAAAACATTCAACCCACAGTCTAACACAGAAAAATATTAGCACAGATCCTGTGGGTGTGGGAAAGCACCATGCTCGGATGGAAAAGGAGAAGGCACGCAGCTGCCAACTGACTTTGTCCACAAAAGTGCACCTATGCTACTATGCATGTAGGTGCTGAGGTCTCCCCAGCTGTAACATGGAGTAAAAAATAACAGAGAGGCTTCTGGTGGGCATGAACCTGTGTTTCAGAGTGTGGGAAATGGAACATACAGGATGGGTGCTGTGGAAGAAGCAGGTTGTTCTCCAGAAGAGGAAAAAAACAAAATTAAAAATAATTCTTGCAGTCACAGCCTTGCCTGAATGCCATGCTGCCTGCATGCCACCAGTGCTGCTGCTTGCTGTGGTGACACCTCAGCAAAATAAATCCGACTGCAGGTGATAGAAGCAAGCCATGTACATTTTGCCATTAACTAGTAGTGGAGCCTCAGGAGAGTCCAAGAGCAGAGTCTGTCTCCCACTGGACACCAGGGCTTGGAAAAAAAACCCAAGAGGTCATTAAAACCACTCCACCATCCTAAGACACTTTTAGCTTTCCCTAAGAATTTGTTCAAGCACAATTCTAGGGATCCCTTGTCTTCCAAAGTTTCATCACTGAGAAGAGTTTTCCCACTGCCTAATGCAAACCACTCTTGCTGCTTAAGCCCATAAGCCACTTGCCCTCTCCACCCAGGATGAGAGGAAGAGTTTGTTCTGTCCTTCTTCCATTTCCTTCTTACATATCTAAAGACTGTTACTATGTCTTCCTTCCATCTTTGCTTATTGAGGCAACCATGACAATAGCAATGTTCTTTAAGGTTTGCAATCAATAGACACGGAAAGAAAAATCAATCAGATTGACTTCTTGAGGGAAGCGAATTCTTCGTAGCAATGAGATTTCCTGGCTGACCAGAGTATTGCTCTGTGTGCAGGGGACAAGGAGGCAGGAACAGCTCCAGGCTGTATGAATTGAGAGGGCAGGTGGACACTGGTGTGAAAATATCTATTCACCTGTGGGGGATTTTTCATGGTGCTTTTCTATGGCAACCAAAGAAACCATTTTCAGAGAAACTTAGCTATTAATCCTAAAAAGAAAGAAAAACCCAGCCTCAGAAAAGGCTTAAAAGTGCTCCATCATCTTGAAACTCTTTCTCCACATGCTTTTACCAGGGACTCTTGTGTAGAGCCATGAGTCCTACTCAAGCAAGAAAGTTGTGGCAATAGTCTGTTTTGAATGATCAAATTCCCCTGAATGAAGCCAACACAGCAGACTCAGTGTCCCATGGGCCAAGCTTCTGAAGTGAAGGTTTTCTGTGTTTCACACACTACATCATGCCATCACAGGCTCTGACATGGTCACACCAATCTCTCCGAGGCAATTTTTCAAAATAAGCAAAGTAGCACAAAGTAATTATTATCTAGTTTTAATTCAAACACTCATTATTTCATGCTTAAAATAAAAGCTTAAGCAGAAGAGGATCAGACTGCAACAAAAGTACCATAAAGGGCTACAGTATAATTAATGTCAGGTTGTATTTGATTCAATAGTTTTATCATAAGATCATTGATCAATAAAATGTTCCGAGATTTTACATTAATTAATGCTTCAAAATTTCACTTCAGTATTGGTTTTAGTTTTTAAGTCAGTCATTGATGAAGATGGAACATGCTGCCATGCTAATCAATTACTTATTCCATGTAAATACCATATTAACACAGATACATGCACTTCCATTAACTTGTAACAAGGTATAATCAAGGAATTAAAAAATAGCCCCTGGACATTGGGAGATTTTTAAAGAGCACAAATATAGTAAAACTGTGGTGACTGAGCAATGACTGTACAGCTCACAAGTGCAACAGATCCATTAGCAAAACAACCAGCTTTTCAACTTACTGTTGGCTACAACCAGTGTATTTATCCACTGTAATGCAAGATAAGAACATGACAGTTATTAATTTCAATGACTCATTAAATAATAGAGAACAAGTACATATAGCTTTATCTCATCTCTATAACCACCATAATCAATGTTCCCACAACTTGGAGGAACACTCTGTTGTCATTGACTGTCAAAATAAGCTGCAGCTGAGAACTGGCTAAATTTCTGATTAAAATAATCTGGCAAACTAAAGCAAATTAACCCTGTAGTGAAAATGATGCAGTCACTTCAATGGGTAAAAATGGCTGATTATCTGCAATGGTCTGGTCAGTGCTTAGGTAATGTTCTGCAGAGCAATGCAAGGAGAAGGGTCACAGTCTGTCTCATTCCTGATGAGGAATTGTGAGGCATGTGGGTTTATTTGCTTTTGCACATACACATACACTCACACAAATAATGTGTGAAATACTTACTGAATCTATTTCAATATTACTTCCATTGGGTGCTATAACATTGGTTTCACTGTAAAACACAAATATCCTGTAACATAACAAATTCTATTTGTGAAACTTATGGCCCACTTCAGCAATATCTTTGTATGCCTAATTTGCCTGTTTTGGGAAGGAAAACATAATCCTCTGGCAATGTGTGAAATATTTTATTTTCCCTCTGACAATTAAGACTCTATAGTAAAGAATAAATGAAGCACTATAACTCTGAACATTCATGGCAGATTTGTGCTCAGTTTCACCTTTGACAATTTTTTCTTAATCTTGCTTTACCTATAAAATTGTGGTACTGTACTTTCTACTACTCTTTGTCTTGTGTTTAGGCTGCAGCTCTTCAAGGCAAGAGCTGTCTCTTTCTCTGTAAAGCACTGCCAACTTAAGAGGTTTTTCACATTTCTCGTTATATTTGATGTTTTCCCTAGCTTTTATGAGAATCTCAGCATTCATTTAAAAAAGGAAAGTTTCAGTCCAAATAGCTATAGATAAAAGCTCAAACATGGGCCATGCATACATTGTAAGCCACAAAGAGCAGAAAAAAAGGATAAAAAATAACAGGAACCCAGAGTTTTTATAACTACTAGTAGATCAGTGTTTGTTTGTCTTTTTTTACTTGACTATTTGTGAACCCTTGGTTTTAAGGTTGATTTCTCCCTATGTACAGCATAGAAAATGAGGCTGTTCTCATCTTCTAGGGCTGACAGAGCAGTCAGAGAAATCCTCATGGTAGGAGCTCAGTCCTGTCTTTGGACATGTGAATTTGGACCCCTCCTCCTGGAGCTAAGGCTGCTGGAGTCAGTTTGGCTTCTCACATCTCCCCAGCACCTGAGAAAAGGCAATGTTTGTCCTGTGCAACATAGCACTACGTTAGTAAAAAATGTATGTCACAGCTTTACTGCTAAAGGGAACTCAAAGGCAACTCTCAACACCTCTTCTTTTTCCTTATAGTAATTATTTTTCTCTCTGTGTGTGGACTTTTTTTTTACTTTTTTTTTTGTGGTTAGATTTGGCACCATACACACCACCTGCAAGCACCTACTACTGCTGCTGGTCCACCTCTGACAACTAAGTGCTGTTCAGCTGATAGAAGAGCTGTTTGCTTGCCACTTCTTCTCTGAAGTAAAGCTGTTATGTCAAGAGTCCCTTGCAATTCTGTTCTTGTGATGGCAGCATCTCCCTACTAATCTACAGCCTTGCTTTCAGGTGGTGCCATGCCACCTGTTGAAGATAAAGCCACTTCCCTTGCTACACTTAAGAGATTCGAGTGGCACTTCTCTAGTAACGCTGTGTTTTGAAGAAAAATACCCTGAAATGTGGTGAAAATCCAGGGGCAACGAAAAACAAGGGAGAAAAGAAAGGAAAAGAAACATTCTTGTTCAGAGACAAGTATCATTACCTGCTACATCTTTAAGAAATGCAGGAGAGGAAGAAGTACACATATTTTGTTTTCTCTTAAGCTTTGCTTTAATCACAGCAGCAGCTTCATTTTCCTTGTGACAAAAGCATGTAAGTGTACCACTTGGATTCTTGTTCAGTTATAGCCAGTATTTCTCAGTGTGGTTTTCTCTTGGTGTGAGTTACCTTTTCTGTTATCCCTAAATGACATTGATTTTGGCCAGATATATGTAGTTTATCATTAGTATTAACTAATTCTTGTACAGAGGGGCTTTGCAAATCCCAAGCAGTTGCAATACCTGCAGTCTCTGCATTTTTGGACTGCAATGTCAGTTGCAGTTGACTGTGATCTGCTGAATAGCATTAGTATTTCTGTGATTTCTGTTGTGGGAAAGTAACTTGATCTTTTCCTGGAAGTTTTATGGTAGATTTGCACTGACACCACAACAGAGGAATATGTTTCTGTGTCTCCTGTGCAGTACTTGTCCATGCAGTAGTCAAGCTATGGAAATCACTTCTTTAACCTGAGAACCTGAGAACCAGGAACCCCTGAGAATTAATAGGGAAAAATTGGAATCTTTAGGGAACAATTAATCAAAAACACTGTATGCATCTACTTGAAGATTAAATTAATCATGTATCAATGACTATGCTTCACATCCAGCTCAGGTAGAGATGTTTTCACATAGTCATCTACATCTAATCACATAAAGTCTATAAGGTACTTTGACCTCATAGATTGGCCTTTCCATCTCTAAGCTCCTTTCAGAATGGCTCTCCCATCAAGCTCATTTTCCCTCAAATTTGTTTTTGGCATTGCTTCAGTTGGAAGATGTTATTTCCATTTTCATTACTGTCTTTATAATGGCCGGGCAAATAAGACATTATAACAAACAGATAGATGCTGTTCCTTTGGGATTTGCACTTTGAACCATGACTGTGGCCTACTTAGATTATCATTTACTGTGATTTATGGTGAAGAAACTTAAGCTCACCATCATCATTTTGTAACCTTCATGATGTGTGCTGTTAACTACAAGCTACCTACTTGATTTTGCATTGTTACTTTCCCATGAGTACACTAGGGTTGGACTAGACACCTGAGGCACCCTCTAAATAAACATTCCTAGAAGCCATGTTGGACATTTTCCAAAGCATAATAACGGTTTCCTTATTTTTTAAGAGCCCACACCTCTTGTGTTGTAAGAACATGGTAGCAGGAACAAGGGAGGATGATAACAGGAAATCTTCTCAAACATATTTGAACTACCAAGTATCTATCACTTGCAGTTCCAGGGGCACTGCCTTGGGATTTTAACAGGGATAGCATGCAACCTCTGAATGCAGGGGGGGTTTAAACAATGCAAACACTGTCAATATAGGTGACATACTTAGCCAGTCTTTCTGAACATGAGGCAGAAGGATTTAGAGATAGATGTACAAGCAACCTCCTTGTTGATGGTTTCTTACAGTCAAGAACCTCTTCCTAATTTTTAGTCTAGTGATAACTTTATCTCTGCAAGTCCCATACTTCTACAATGTCAGATTGAGTGTCAGCACACCTTCACATGCCTTAGGACATATTTCCAGTTGGAGCAAGGAAGCAAGGTGCCTACATTTTAAAATATGGCTTGTTGTGGCTAAGTGACAGTAAACAGCTTCCTAGAGTATCCTGCATTTTCCTTTTCAAAGAATGGGGGCAAAAAGGAAAAGTTCAACTGTACAATTTTCAGGAACCAATCTAAAGCAACTAGTTGATGTCAGGAACACCCAGGGTACACAAAGGGTTGTGCTGTGTTCAGTAATCTTACTCTCTGGATTAAATCCTGGCTTCAGTGAAATCAAGGTGAGTACCGTTCTTGATTTCAAGTTTTCCCTTCAGTTTTCTGACACTCCCATGTTTGTGCTTGCTGCTAGTAAGCCCATCTAAGAGAAGGAGGCAGAACCTGGTAGGATGGCCAAGGGTATTCATGCCTTAACAAAAACAACAACAACAACAACAACCAAACAAAGAAACAAAACCCAACAAACAAACAAGCAAACAACAACCAAAAAAAAAAAAAAAGAAAAGAGAAAACATGACAAAACAAAACAAAACCAAATAATGATTACACAGAGCTCAAGGAGGTTTTTTTTGGCCTGAAAAAAAATCTCCACCTACTCATGATACCATGAATGTAATTTCCCTGTGACATGCTAAAACATTCAGTGAGCATTGCTTGTTCTCAGAGATGTTTTTTTCACTTCACAGTTCTTCAATTTTAATTTATGCCACTTCTTCAAATATCATACTTGGGTTTGTTTTGTTTTGTTTTTTCTTTTTTTATCTTCCCCCCCCTCCTCCATTCCTTTCACCCAGCTGGAGTAAGATCCCCCCTCCCTGGAAAGATGAAATATCAAGAAAAGCACCTGGCAATTCAGATGAGTTTGAGTACTTTAATGTCCTTTCCAGTTTTAAATTCTTTAGGGTTTAGCCTCCTTCTTAAAAGACATTTCTTATTCACTTACCTGAGATTATGCAAATCACTGTTGAACTCAGAGCAGCAAGGGTTATTTCTCTGAATAAAATTAGCAGACACTTAATAGTAAGACACATTTACATTTGTACAGCACATTTTCTCTCACTCCATCCCAAAGCACTGCTGAAATGCAGTAGGATATTGAAACTTAGAAACATTCTTGAGGCATTAATTCTTCTACCAATCTCACTAATTTAACCTGCTGACATTTGTACAGTTATTCTTACTTCATACCAGTGAAATTCAGAGGTAAAACAAACCATAACATCTTCCAGTCATTTATCAGAGTTGATTAATTCTTCCTGGACCATTTTTGTTATCTGATCATGAAAGCATTATGCATGTTTTCTCCAATTGCCTTCCTTCATATCTTACAAAAAAAAAGTATAATTAAAACAGTATACAAAATGGGCTTTTTTAAACATTATCCTCTAGCCTGGAAATTAGTAATAATGTTGTCACAATGTCCGGAAAATTAGCCAGATTTTAAAACACTTTTTCAGACATTTCAGAGAAAAGGCTAAAATCTGTTGTGTCAAATATTCAGATAAAAATTCTGAAGATAGATTATCAATATACCTGCCTGGTTTCACTAGTATGCTTCTCACAGGTGTCCCTTAATTTATCCATTAGGCTCAAAATAACTGGCAGACAGCAAAGCTTTCAGATAAAGACGTAGGTCTTGAACCCCAGCCAAATGCCAGTAGAAGCTCTTTTATGGACTCCAGTAGGAATTGGATCATGCTTCACTGGCATGAAAACCTAATATATTACCCATCAAATGTGGAGCTGTTAGAAGCCCTGAAAAGAAAAATCACCAAATGAGCTTTGTTGTGTGCATCAAATAATAGTTCTTGATGTGTGGCCATTGTTGTTAGTATGTCCAGAAGAGATCTAATTAGATTAGGAGAGCTCTAAATAAGGGAAGAGTAATTGGCTGGGAGAGTCCTGCTCAGTCTGGTCACTGGTAAGGAAAGGTAATGCACCCTACAGTTACCAAGTCTACAAGGACCTTCACTGGCTGGAATGGAAGAAGAGAAAACCAAAATGCAAGGTGAGAATCAATGCCTTGGAGTAATCAGCTTTGCTAAAGGATTCAGGCATGTGGGGAAGCTTTCCTTCAGCACACATAGTGAGGCCATTCTGGTGGCACTGGGGTCATGTGGGATGGATAGAGGGATGGATCAGAAGCCCACAAGCCTGGTGCCACTGGATAGGGAGGAAGATGAAAGAAAAGCAGCTCAGAATAGTTTAAAACCCAATTTGTCATAAACATGCTTCACGTTCCATCATGAAATAAGGCAGTAGATATGAGAGAAGAAATGCTAATGTCATTTGTAAAGCATGAGAAAAATAAATATGCTGCTATTTGACTGGAGCTAAGCATCGGCTCACACATGTCTAATTAATTAACATGGCAGTTAATTAACAGGACAGTTTTGATCTGCCATAACAAAGCTTTGAAATACACTGTCACTTATTTCAGTCAAAATTAAAAGCTTTTTTTTTTTTATTGGCCCATTTGCTATGATCCATGTTACTTTATGGCATCAGCTTGAGATTGCAATCATCTGGTCAGAATTAATCTGAGATTACAAAAGGTAAATAAAGGTTGATCTAGGTCAGGGAGCACAAAAGCAGCCATGAGACACCCCCAAATAAGCTGAGTCCCTGCTAAAATGCAACTGGCCTCTCACAGCCTCTTGTTCGCTGCTTTGGGTTATCACCTTCCCAGAAATCAGAGTAAGACGACAAATGGACAACTATGCCACGACCTTCTGTAATTTCCTTTTTCCTCCTTTAGCATCTCACTCGGGATCCTGTCTTTTAAAGGAAACACCACCAGCATAGCCAAACACTTTTGCTAGCCTAGGTTCTCACAACCCTGCAAAAAAATGCTAGTGTGGCTAGAAAAGTTCTGGAAGATCTCTTGATGCTAATTGCAGCCCCAGGACAAGTGCCTACAGTGACTGTTTCCTTTTAACTGCGAAATTATTTTCCTCTCTAGGCATGGTCTTGGGCAGACCTAGTCTCCTAAAGACCCTGAGACTGACAGAGGAGAGAAGAGATAAACATCATAATCTGTGAAGCATCATAATATAGAGTCAGTTCCAGGGCAGGCCACAAAAATGTGGTTTAAAAATACCTCTGCCCTTTCAAGGGTTTTGTGTCACACCCACCAGAAGTGAAGAACGGAAGCTCACCTTACATTTTAATCAGTCTTTCCCTTACTTAATTTTAATCTGACCCTGAGTAATGCCCCCTAAGAAGATTCATTTAGAAGCAGATTACAGTATCTAATTTGCTAATGATGAGACAGCATCCTCAGAATCACAATCTTCTGTCGAGACTTAGTAGATGCATCAGGAAATAAGCTAAAAAGGGCTGCCCTCCATGGCATTGTCATGGGAACGTTCATCCCCCATGCTCCCCAGCCCCGAATCCAGTCCTGCCTCTGGTAGGAAGAGCTGTGCCTTGCTGTAGGGGACTGCAGGAAATAAGCAGAAAAAGTCTGGGTAAGTGTATGCTTGGGTCTCCAACCTGTGAGGGGGAACAAGGTGGTTCCTGTAGCTTCATGCTCCAAAACCAGCAGGTTCAGGTCAGCATGCAAACATGGGTTGCAGCTGCCCCATGAAACTGGGAAACATGTTATGGAGAGATGTGATTTCACAGATGAGAGAGCAAATGCCCCCAGTTTACAGCCAGAGGGAAGGACAACAGGCTTTCACCAGGTTAGTTGTATGGGCAGGATTTTCTGAGAAAAGCAAAGAGAAATC
The DNA here is from genome assembly GCA_024611195.1 of Ceyx melanurus. Classification (NCBI taxonomy): domain Eukaryota; kingdom Metazoa; phylum Chordata; class Aves; order Coraciiformes; family Alcedinidae; genus Ceyx; species Ceyx melanurus. The sequence goes on along the minus strand of JANHGL010007861.1, from coordinate 51,714 downwards.
CCTCATTCCCTGGGGAGTGAAACACATGGGAGCCTGGACCACTCATGATGGGGCAAGGAAGGGAGGGAGAGGGGTTCAGGGATATCCTCATGTTTTGCTCAGGAAAGGTATCTGGATAATAGAGAAGATGACAGAAAATAGAGTAGCTTCTATATTCTCTCATAAAATTATTCCTGATTATAACACAATTCATCTTAAATTCAGTGGAAGAGTTTTTACATATTTCAATGATACTTTTGTGTAATTAATTCTAACAGCTGAAGAAATAAAATACATTAATAGAAAGAAATGCATTAAAGCCAAAGGTACCATAGTGTCTTCAACTTTCATTCCAAGCAAAAGAAAGTTTTTTCAGGAAGGGCTCCAGACTAAGCAGACTGAGTCAGCATCTCAGAAGTCATATTAAGAGCAGCAGAGAGCTCAGAAGAATTGCAGAAGCATTTGATCAGCAAATAAATCTGTGTTCAATAAAAGAGTATTGCCAAAAGTCAAGCTGAGTCAGACCTGTGAAGGATAGTAAAAGACACAGCAAAAGGTTCTCCAGCTGCATGAAAGAAAGAGATACAGGTAAGGAAGGCAACTGTAGCAGGAAAGTATGTATAAAGAATTAGCTTACCAAAAAGTGTTGGAGTCTATGATCTTTAGAGGTCCCTTCCAACCTCTAACATTCTATGATTTCCTGTGCAATTGCTGGTGGGTGATGGTCATCTGCCTTAAGGGAAGGGCATTAAAAAAGAAGTGCTGAGGAATTTCCAAAAAGTTTCAAGCACAACATTACATATTTAAGTCTCTGAGTTCAAAGAACAGCATTTAAGGTGCAAAGAAGAACTACCCTAACCCATATCAAATTATCTAGTGTCTCTCAAATAATCGTAGTGTAACAAGGATCATTTGTGATCATCTGGCCTGGTGTCTTGTGGAAATGGTCAGACCAAACTACCAGACATTTTCAAGTCAGTTGTTTGAACAACTTGTTGTTTCAGAAATGAGAAACTCATCAGTTAAAATTAAAACCAGAAATCTTATTGTTGGTTTCACTGATCCTCTGACAAGCTTTTCTAGTGCTTAATCACTTTCACCTTTAAAAATTTCACATTTCAAGACTTACCAATTGACCATCAATTTCCTGCCACTGGATCTTACTGTGAATTTTTCTACTGGTTTGAAGTCTGTCAATGAATATGAAAAGCCACATTCAACTTTTGCCAGTGCCACATTTCCCAGTGGCCATGTATAAACTGTTAGAAGCTGCCCAGAACCAGCCCTAATTCACAGCAAAGTCCTAATAAGAGTTTCTTCAGAGCCTCTCCTACCTTGTCTTGGTCAGGTTAAATGATTCATAAGTGACAAGGAACATAACTTTATCTGCACCACTGGGGCATTAAGGCCCCATTAACCTCAAGGATGAAATTTATGCAGTTCCCACAACTGCTCAGGGATGTGCATGCCACACCCTGCAGCTGCAGATATCATTCTACATCTACCATAACACTGAGGCAAGCATTGGGAGGCGTTTAGCTTCTAGGTCCTCCTGGCAGTAGCACTGGAGGGCCCCAGCAATCACTGAAATACACGAACCAAGTGAACAATTGCTAAGTCAGAAGAGCACAAGGAAGGTACCAAAGGCCATGTGGAGTAGCTTTAAAGAGCTCAGTTGATCTTCAAGATGATAAGAAGGAATCAGATAAAAGCCACAAGCAAATACATCTCTAGCACTGTCATTTTTTAAAAGCAAGAAGCAGCATGAACTTTCCCAGGATCAATCTGCAGGGTGTCTTTCTTCCTGCTTCTCACTAATGCACGATTACAGGAGGTGTAAAAGGCCCTGACACCCTGCAAAGCCTCCAGCCCTCCCATGTCCCAGTGCACTAATGTCAGGCAGAAAAGATGGCCTTTCTTTGGTTGGTCTCAGGAACCACTTCAGAGCTTCCATCACAGTCTAAGGGCATGATGGGCTGTGGAAACAGTTTGGACCCTTATTCTGAGTCTTTGAAAAAGCCTGGAATTTGGTCAGTCACTGAGCACTGGGAAGCTTCAGTCTCCATATGGATTTAGCCCCCTGTTAATCCAATATTAAATTTACCATAGGAAATATGTTTCTGGAGCAAACACTGTGTGACTTTCACCAAGCCAACAGCACAACATTTCAAAGAAAAGAGGAATCTAACCGTTTTTTCTCAACATGTGGCATAAAATCTTTCCTCATACATGCAACAAAAATTATTAGATCAACTTAATTAGGAATAGCAAGGGAGGGGGCAGACACTGGCAGGGACAGTGCAATACATGTGTGAAAATGTTAAGGGAGATGGAGGAGAGAGGGACGTACAGACATCCTCTGGCCATACTGCCCTCTTCAACACGGAATTGAACATTTTCCTGACTCAGAGGTGTGCAGATGGCAGACAAAATATTTCATCTTAATGTAAAAATTGAAAAACTATAGAGGATTTGTTATGGGTCTAAATCATCCCAGCCTCACTGGTAAGAGTCAAGACTGAGTCACATCATGGAATTTTTTATTTTTTTTTTCTGTGGTTTGACAGGAATTTCTATGAGCAAAAATAGGAAATGGCTTTTGCTTTTTTTTTGCTTTTTTTTTTTTATTCCTTTCAAATACCACATTACAGATAAGTTAGGTGAGGAAATTAGGAAATGGGAAAATTAAGATTTCCTGTATGGCCTGCGTTTGACTCCCTTTACGTACATACTTTATAGCTTGGTCTCTACAACACTTTTTTCACCCCATAGGACCCATTTAATTCACTGAAGATACTGGAAAGACATACTGTGAAGGAAACTCTGGTTTACTGGCAAAAAGGACAGGCACAGAGTTAAGACAGTTGAATGTTGCCCTGGAGGGCTGAGTCTACAAAGGATTTGAGCCTTGTGCATACTAACCTTCTCTGTCACCCCTGGATCTCATGTTTGTGACATCTCAGGCTTCACCCAGAGGCTTGCAGAACATCTTAGTGCCCTGTGACAGTGGCAGTAGGATGTAGGAGCATCCATCTGAACAGGATCTCCTGTTTCTCCACGAGTGGCCACTGCTGCTTCCTCTGCTGTTTCAGTGCTGCCAGAGACACTGCACCCCACCATCTCCAGTTTCCCTGAGACTCACCCTGCCCTTTAAGCATAAGACACATTTTGGACCTAAGGCTAGGCTTTTAGGACTAATTTTAATATCACAAAGAGATTCCAGGATCAATTCAGGAGTAAAACAGAGTACTGGTCTGCACTTTAATAAATCCTTTTCTGTGCCATTACAGTGTGTGTCATCACAGAACCCTCTAACAGGTCCAGGCTGCAGAGATGGGAAGTTTGTGTTCCCACAGCCAGCTATCTCCTGTCCTCCCATCTACCCTCTACCTGCCCACCTTCTCTCCCCTGAATCATTTATTCCCCCCCCTATCTCTTATACCTCACTATTTTTCTTCTTGCTCCTTATTTGCTTGTGCTGCAAATGTTAATTTACTGACTTGAACTTTGTAATCGCCTTTAATTAGTGCTCCTCTCTAGGATAAGGAGAGGCAGCACACCTTTTGAAACCTTTATGAAGTTGAGGTAGCATGCAGCATACAACTGTGAAACATAGCAATTGAACAAGCCTTCTGTCCATCTATGAACTCCAGTGTATTCTCAGCCAGACCCATACGGACACCAAAAAGGTGCAGCATCAAGGTGTTTTCTCCACACTACCTGTCCTTGTGTTTGCTTGAAAGATCCTGATATCACAGCTACCACAGCAAACTGGGAATTGAGGCTTTGTTGTTGTTGTTTTGGGTTGGGTTTTGTTGTTGTTGTTTTGGGGTTTTTTTCAGGAAAAGGCAGTGTTAATTTGTATTCATTAGTATTCATTAATAATTTTCCATGAGGAAATTAATAATTTCATATTCACTGCAGAGTCTGAAAGGTACACAGTAATTAAAAGATGGAAGGGTTTGCATAAGTATCTACCTTTTGAAGTCGGAATTGTGACGTGGGTTTTGTAGGAGAAATTATCTGATATCTAAGGAGTGTGTCAAGATGCATGCTTGCAAGAAGACATGTTAAGACTGCCTGAGGCATCTTCTTTCAGTCATTTTATGTTCTGTATTTGATTACACAACTGTACCGTTCCTGTAACTTAGAAGTAACATTGAATGGATTCTAAACCACTTATTTCCAAGAAAGGAACATTTAGAGAGATTCAGGTGCCTAAATATAAAGAAGAGCTGTCTAATGTCATTTCAGAAGCTCTGAGAAGCCCGTCTGGCCTGCAGCTGCTGCTCCAGCAGGGCACAAATCCTGCCATAAATCCTGTGTTAAAGCTGCCAACACGTTTAGATGACTCCAGCAACTGCCATCATCTCCAAAGACATTATGTTTAGGTACCTGAATTTCCCCGTTTAAATTACATTTGAACACTGAAAACAGAGAGTCATCAGATAAACTCAGATATAACTTCAGCCAGAATTTCCTAGCCACAGTGCATGATTACTCTTATTCCTCTTTTTCAGTCATTCCTGCTTAGTTTTGAGTTTATTTCCTCTTGAGGTCTCCAGGCAATTTTGGTGAAATGGCTGACAAATCAGAAGTGGCTGCAGGACTGTAGTCTGAGGAAATGCTTGTCTGCGTTCAGAAACCAGCAGACGTGGCATTTCCATTCAGCCCACTAATCCTCATCTAGCTGGGGGTAAATTACATGGGTGCAAGCACTGCCTCTTCTTACCCTGTTCACTGGTTTACACTAGTTTGAGTATGGGGGTTTTGCCAGAAATCCATCCCTGAAGGAGGCATGACTTGCAGTGACAGAGAAGGGAAAATGATTAAGCAGTCCCACGGCAAGAATGGAAACAGGTAGAGGAGATGACAGGACCACACTAAGGTTATGCAGGTACCTGTGATAATATTCCCATCCATTAAATCCAGTCCATAGTGCTGACATTGAGTGCAAAGAAACCTATGCGGATACTGCAAGAATATGACAAGCTCAAAAAATATATGTTGTCAGAAGATTTAAGTTCTCCTAATAAGTTTTCTTAATCTGGTATGTGTTCTGCAGTCTCCCTTCTAATGGTATTTTCTGGTTGTTGAAACAGCCATTGGCATGCCTTCTTTAGCTTTTTTGCAGATAGAAACTAAGCAATTTTCCTGCCTAATTTCAGTGGAGTTAAGATGTCTTTCTGTATTTAGAGTCCAAACTCTATGTATAGTCAAAAATGTTTAATATTGTTTTATAAGAGCAATACATCTTCTTTGCTGGGCTCAGCTGATGTTCTATAAAGAGGTTTTGTGTCAGCATATTATTTCACCAGTCAGAATAAACTGTATTAGCAATAAGACTGTTTTAATGTAGGCTTATATCTATAGTAGTTTTCAGCACTATTCCTAAGTTAGGATATTATATTTTTCTTTTTTTCTTTTTTCACATTACTGACATCCATGCAGGCAACAACTTATAAGTGCAGCTTCAAACAAGCAAGGTGAATTTTGCTCAGCTCAGTAACATGCCAATATTATCAGTAGCAACAGGTGTGAGAGAAATACATTCACCACTATTAGGCATCAGAAAGCTGGTGAGATATGCTGAGCTATTCCAGTTTCTTACCCAGACAAACATTCAAGCTACACTGAACATTGCCACCCTATGAAAATCAGTTTTACTTAAGATGTCTCTGCATGGACACTCCAACCCCACACTTATAACTACTTTGCAAAATATGGGTCAAATGCACCTCAGAGCAAGAAATAGCATGTTCTGACATTTCATTGATTTTAAAAAATTATATTCTTCATAAATACACATATATGCTCTGAGTAACAGCTCTGATGCTTTCTTCCTCCCATGTACTGATTTCTTTGTGCATTTAGGCCATGGAATCATCAGAGTAGGGTTGATCTGTTTTGTTGTATTTTTTTTATACAGAGTGACCTTTAAGTTTAGCAGCTTCTATTAGACCCTGATGTAAGCAAACTGCAGAGAAAAACATCAGCACAAACGTGACAGACAATTCCATGTAGGAACAGTGATCTCTCATTCCCTGGCTCAAAAGTACAATGCACACTCCAGCACATGTAAGCACTAAAGAAGAAAAGGAAAAAAATTCTCAGTTCTGAACTAGTTCCTTAAAAAAAACCTGTATTTGTGGTTGCCATGGTAATTATACACTGAACAAGGTAAGGTATCATCTGTAAAGTTATGCTAGGGTTGAAAAAAGCAGCAGCCTAAGGTCATGTAATATGGTGCCCAGAGACAGGCATGAAGATTTAATTCCTTTTTGTTCCTTTGTTTTGTTATATATATTTTTATTATTATTATTATTACATCAGCTTTATAAGCCCTTCATTAAGAATATCAAACCACATTATTTCTCTTTCCTTTGTCTGTCATTGTAGGGTTGCTGCTGGAGCTCAGAAATTAGGAGAAAAATTTTGGAAACCGTTTAGCCTCATTCCTACTTCAGATGGCAAATGGACAGGAGTAGAAATATCTCAGCTCTGCTGTCCACCCTCACAGAACCTCCTGTGACTTCTAAGAAACCTTCCTCTGATGCAAGAAACTGAGGTTATTCTGAGAAATGATATTAAAAGATAACTTTTTTGTATCTGTGCATCAGATAGCGTGATTTGTATATCCATTATCTGGTGTGTTTTCCCCTTCTGGTCTGAGTCTTTCACACAACAAAAAAGGAAGCTGAAAAGACACTTCAGAGAAAGGAAAATGTAGGGCCTTACAACTTAACAGAGGAGGTTCAAAAGGAGGTGAGAAGCTAACAAACTAAAAATCTGTTTGTTTTCATCTCCCTACTGCTTTCATGACACAAGCCTTTAAATAACTGTAGGCTCAGTTACTTTTTTGTTCCAAGATAAAAGCCCAAATTTGATGGCTGCTGGTGAACAGGGCAGAAGACATTGCACCTGGTTTGAGTGGAGCCATCTTTCTCCTCACGTGATCCTGAACCTTATGTGTCCTACCCTCTGCATTTACAGTATTTCATATTTTTTCTTATACCACCTATATCTCCTTTCTTTCAGGTCCAAAATTTTGAAGATCACAGCTATGTTTTCATAAGAAAAGCTTGAAACCTGTAGCCTCCAGGACTTACCTGACCATATGGCAAAATACAGCCTGGTTAAGAGTAAGTGATGTCTCTTCTGAGCCTTCAGAAGACAGCCAACACAAAGTGACAGATGAATTTCAGGGCCCAAATCTCTCCACATACTATCCTTTTTACCTTAGTCCTTCCTCACTGAAGGAGAACTTCAAATTTGTGTTTTTGTAACTGTTCTCCAAGTGCATTTATTGTATCATAATTGTGTTTTACCTACTGTGCAAACTCTTGGGAACAGGGATCATGTTAGACCATATGCTTACGCTGCATACAGTTTGAGGGTTTGTGCAATAGAGAAAAAAAAAAAAAAGAAGGTTAAAGGAAAAGCTTGCTGAAAGAAATATGGAAGGGGAGGGGAGCAGAAGAGCCTCTTTTTACACTAAGCACATAGAGAAGCAAGCAAAGCTTACCATAGCTATATTTGACCTTCAAGAACAAAAAGGGAAAAAAAATCTGAGTTTGCATGAAGAATCAACAATGATCTAGAACAAACTGTCTGTTAGAAACCAAGGATTTGACCTCAGTCTGACACACTATAGAGAAATTGTCAACACAGTCATTTGACTCTTATAACACACCATGCTGTGTTCACACGCTCAGTCCAGATAACAAGAAAGTCTCCCCCATTTTATTACTTCCTTTTAATTCATTCCTTTCATGTTATTTTTTGCAAGCCTCACTAGCATTCTTGCATATTCCAAGCTAAATGTGATTCTACCTTTAATGAAATGGAAAGGGAGCTGCAAGAAACTTGGACTGGAGTGAAGATGCTGCTTCTATTATATACATTTAGTCTTTCTAGGACTGAATGGAATATTCCTATGGCAGTGTGCTCTTTAATCTGCATTAATTTCTTCAGTTACATGGTAATGGCTGATGCATTGTAGCAATCGTTGGCAAATAGACTTGGTTGGAGTAGGCAAATTGGATCTGTAGCAAAGAGAAAAGAAATATCTAATCCAAGGAAAATAAAAGCCTAATTCCTGATTATGCATTGACAGGATGAACCTGAGCTCAAATCAAAAACATTTCTCTGAATAAACTTCTCTTACTTTTGCAAGAACACAGATCTTGAAACAAAAAAAACCCAAACCAAACCAAACCAAAAACAAAAAAGAGAATCATATGAGAAATTCTTTCAGAATGAACACTTCCAGAATTCTGAATTTTCCATTCTTAAATAAAAACTAAAACTTCTCTTTTCAACTGGTCCTACATTGCCAGCCCAAGTACAGAACTGTACTACTTGAGCTGATGTTCTCTCACCATCTCAGGTCCTTTCTTCCTATAGTTTGCCATACTAAAGGGGAGGAAAATTGAGAGCTAACCAAAATGGACTTTATGAAAATCTAAAGCAAACAACATCTCCATTGTAATTGTCATCGCAATTGATTATTTTTATTTGGCTATCACAACTGGTTTTGAAAAAGTTGCTGTATAATTGATGTATTATTTTTCATGTGATGTATTATTTTTCATATGAATAAATTACAGAAGTTCCTTAAAGCCTTAAAAATCAGGACTCCCAGATCCCACTGGAGTGACCTAAAATCATGAAGCATGTTTAAAATAACACATTTTGGATTCTATGTGCTTGCTTTTAGATCTTATCTGATATTCTAGGTGAAGTTGGTTCATGTCTTACATTTTTTAAAAGCTGGAAATGTTATAGAATCTTTATTCTGAATATGTAAGTTCTAAGAAATGCATCAAAAATCATGAAACTTGAAATTAAAACATGAGACTTGGCAGTAGTGGTGAGCAGTAATTCATTCTTCCAAGTACTTCCTCACCCTTTCAAATAGAAATTGCTAATCATGAGAAAAAAATTCATAAACGCAAATTTGTAAAGCACAGATCAAGCCAGCAACATATAATTAGTTCCTCTCTTTTTTTTTTCTTCACATTTAAACCAAATGTAACATTAATTTCACTCATCTAACTCTGGTTTCTCAGCACTGATCTGAAAATACATGTAGAGAACAAGCCCAGCTTAACACCACAGTGCCCTTGTCTTGTCCAAATCTCTGTAAGTTCAGCAGCAACAGATCACCCAGCTGCTTGCATACAGATTGATCAGGGTCTATTGACTTCCTTTTCTGTACTTCTCTCCCATATATTATGCAAAATTCAGCAGGCAGATATTATAATCAGCACATTAGTCACCCAGCAGACACCTCCAATTTCCTTGTAGCCTCCCAAAGTCACATTCTGCTGCCATTCTGAACCTTGAGTTATTTCATGGTGTTGGCATCTCGATGTGGGTACAATGAACCAAGACAAAATGAACATGCTGCAGTAACCACAATGGACAGCTTCTGCTGCTCCTCAGGTGCACGGGTGTTGATTCTGACCCCTTGCCATCTGCATCAGAGAAGAGGTTGCAGGAGCTCTGCAAAGGTTGGAAGGACTGTTTGTAGACAAGCATCTCGTGATCAGTACAATACATCCTTTCTAACAGAATTCAGCCTTGTGTTAGAAAGTCTGGACTGTGCCAAGTAGTATCTCTTACTCACCCATATACTCGTAGACTTGCTGGCAATGTGAAAACTCAGTATACCCACTATTTTCACTGAAGAGTTTCATTCTGACTGAGCTTAGGAATTGGGGTATCTGAAGCTCCAGTGCTTTTGCTACTGCACCATGTCATCACAGCAATTGCTGATGACTTTCCAACCACCTGCTGCTTCAATAATTTCCTAGAGTAGCCAGGAGAACAATAGGCTGGGAGAAGGAGGCTACAACGCTGCAAAGTCAAGGGCTCAGCACTCTGGAAATCTGGTAAAATGTCTTCCTGTCTTCTGGCATTAGCTACTGATCCTTCTCACTGGATTGGCAGAAAAGTTCATCAGCTGGTTTGTTACTCACCCAGGGGAAGTCTTCAGACTTACAGTCAGAGTTTTTAACTGTCAGAAGTAAAATATCATCCAGTGGTTGCCCCTACTTCTCATATGAATTCAACTTTTCTTTATGGAGGTGCTCTTCAGATGCTGCTGAAATTCTACTTCCCAGGACTCAGAGGTGCTTTGCTCATCTCCAAATATGAGCCTTCCTGCCAAGGAGGGAAGAGCAGAACACTGCCCTTCTTTCTCCTTAGAGAAACATCCTGGGAGAAACATCCTGACAGAATTTGCAGGATGTGGCTGGAGGATCCTGGGAATGTGACTAATGCCCTTGGGGTGCCTAGAAACACCTCAGTTTTCTTTCATGTGTTGCTAAAGTGACTGTACTCTGAGATCTGTGCTCAAGGTTGTATAGGCACCCCAGGACTGAAGAGGGGGCTGACAGGGACAGGCAGAAGAGCCAGCAGCCTGTGACACATGAGAAGCCATAGTAATATCTCACTTCTCATTGACAGAAGAATATTATATTCTGTTTAAGAATTTCAGATGATTAATTATCTCAACACTCTGTTATGAAAAAGCAGGGATCTTGGGAAATGGTAGTAAAATAGGAACAAGCATACCCTTCGTGCTGATTAATACAATGAAGAGTTTTTCCAGTGGTAATTCTCCCAGTCCAAAAGACACCAAAACTCTCCATTCAGTCTTAATGGGTACAGGTTACAGACTATCTTTTACGACAAGCTAAAATACTTATCTTAAGGTTAGCCACACTGATTTGAAACTTTGAGCTTGAGAAATCTGTCTGGAAATCTCTTACATTCAGAATTTATTTTTTATCTAGATTTCTGATACTTCCTGGTCTCTTCTGAGCAAAATACCAGCAAACCCACTTCTCTTTCCTCTCAGTATGCCTCTGACTTAGCTAGTCAAAACTGGGAAGTGTAGAAATGAGAAAATTGCAATGTGAGGACAAAGAAAGGTGAAACTCTTATGGATATATTCTCATCAAAGGTTCAGATGTATTCCTTCATTTCATTTTCCGCCATCATTTACAAATTTGCAGAAACTTATCCTCAAGAAAACTTCTTCTTAATAATTATTATATTCCATGTTAAAATTATACTCTGACATCTTCCATGTGAGCAAGTTAGCTCCCAACAACCTAAGGATGTGTGACCTGTTTTCCAATCTGGTTTTCACTGAACTGTAGTTACCACAAAACATTTTCTATTATGAAAAAGTTTTACTTATTTTCTTTTGACTCCTGCTATATTTTGATAGCACAGATGGTGAAATGTTTTACTGAAGATAAATGTGACTGTGGGTTTGTGACTTTACTGATGATCATGAGTCAATAGGTCTCATGATACCTACAGTAGCTTTCTAGATAAAGGAATATATTGATGTGTATCTCTGCAGAAAGATATACTAGTTAGAAAAGCTTAGTAATGCTGACTGTCCCTCAGTTATGCATTTCTTAAACTGATGGCAGGCCAGTTTAGAGCTAAATGCAAGTTTTTCTGCCAATATCTGCAATTCATTCTGTACTCCCTGTCAAAAAAAAAAAAAAAATCCTTTCTGAAATGTCCCATGCTACAGCCTCACCAGACTAAATAATTGTCTTCTACCTTATTTTAGAGAGAAACAGAAAAGGAGTGGGAAATTATGTTTCCAAAGTGTAATCCCTTTTGATTTTCACTTTTTAGAAGCAAAACATTAACTCAGAAAATCCGCAAAAAGAGGACTACTAAAGAACTAAAAATGTTTTATGGATTACCATGAAGAGAATGATGATTTATCTGTCAGAGTTTGAAGGAAGATGGAAAGTGAAGACATGGGCCAACCAGTAAACTTAAACAACTTATACTACCTTGCATTTATTTAGGCATGGATTAGATTAGCTGATTAAAGGAGACTATAGAGAAGGAGGCAATGAGGGATGGTGTGGGGTAAAGGAAGAAGTGCTGCAGATCCAGTCATGCTGCAGGAGATCTCAGCAATACATTGCTGTGGCAAAACACATACATTAATAGTGCTGCAATGACCCTTGGGGTTTGGGAATTGGAGCTGACAGTCACCTTCATGAAGCAAGGAGACACCTTGACTCACCTTGTGGGTGAGTCAGCTGTGCCTTGAGCAGCAACCTGGGGTTCCTTGGCCTTTTCTAAACAACATGAGGGCTAGGGCCAGGAATGGAGCCTGAGAAAACAGCAGAAGTCTGTAGAGTTGATGGTCTGTAGCTGTGCCACCTTAAAATAACCCACTGGCAATGTAACCCTAAAAAAAATTCATGTGCAGCAGTTACTCAAAAATCCTTCCTCTGTAATTGGTTAGAAAGCTGCCAGCCTCCCACAGTATAGGGATTTGCATACGGCCCATTTTTTAACACAATAATCATCTCTCTAGTTATTATGCAAATCAGATACCCTGAAGCAAAGAGTACACAACTGCTGTTGTGGAGCTGCAACTATTGTTATTTCTCAAGAAAAGAGCCATCTCTGCACTCAGGGAAGTAACCCCATTGCAGTGTGAAGGCAAGGTCTGATGGAAGCATCTGCAGCTGATCCAGAAGGTGTCTAGCTTTATGTCTAGCAGAACTGCAGAGCCAGAGCAGGACTAGTCCTGCTTCTGCTAGACCAAACCATGGATCTCCCAGGAAACTGGCAGAAATGCATTGTCAGACAAGCCATATCAAAGTATTAAGGAGAGAAAAAAAGCAAGAAACTTTCTTTCTGAACTGACCAGAAAAACAAAAACAAACAATAAAACCCCACAACACTAGTGGGCTTTCAATGCAGACTTTTAATTAAAGTTTACAAGTATTTGCTGGAAACTCCATGCAATTGAGTCATTCTTAAAAACTAAGTTGTATTGTTTAAGCTGCTCAACCTAAGCACTTCTCAAAATGCTCAGACTGGAGAGCTGACAGGGATGTGCCATGGTTTTATTTTCCCAAGTTATATATTCTTAAAGAAATACAGAATCACAGAATGCTAGGGGTTGGAAGGGACCTAGAAGATCATCTAGTCCAGCCCCCCTGCCAGAGCAGCTAAAACATATCAAAGAAGATAACAGTGACTGGCAGCTGAGCACATTTTCTGGGAGCTGGGTTATTGTCTGTCAAAGACAAAATCACCTGTGAGCCAGAGAAAGTGGGAAGAGGGAAACTACCAGAAGTTTCAGAAAGGAGATCTTTGAGCTTAGACAGGTCCAAAGTCAACCTTGGGGTTCTGCTTTCTACACACTGGCCTTTGGGAAATTAAAGGCAGATAAGACTTGGCTGGACTTTTTGGCTGTTGTGTAGAAATCCAAAGGCATTTTTCCTCTTGGAGACATCATCTTGGTGCATTTCTGAGGAGCTTCAAAAACATTTCCTTCTGACCAACACTTTGAATGTGGAATGGTGGGTTTCTATTGCTGATCCTGGCAAATCTTCCAGTGGAGATGCAGATGTCTTAAAAAGCTGAACATGCCCAGATCAATATATTCATTGTATGAGCTAGCTTTGCCTGTTTTGAGGAGGCAAACACTAGATGGAGCTGGGTCTTTTTTTTTTCCCAAACACTAGATGGAGCTGGGTCTTTGAGGTTAATTCCCAGCCTCTCTGTAGGCTGCTGGTTGTGGAGGAGCTGAGGAAGATGGTGGGATTGGCAATTATTCACATCCTAGAAGCTGGTTCCAGGGCTCCATAATAGGCTTTGCTTTTTTTTATTAGCAACAATAGCCTTATACAGCAAGGCTTGCCTCTTCCTGACGTTACATGAAATAGGTCAGTATTTGGATAGACAGATTTATTGTGCAGTTTGCATTTAGGCTTAATGGTTAAAATAAATAGTTCTTTTCTTCCCTTTGGAGCTGATGAGCCAGACTCACTTCCAAACAACTGAAGACTTCTGTACTTTTTGACAAACACAGTTCTCCAATTAAGAACAGTAAATAGGATTATGCAGTCTGAAAAGGCTCTTTATTGCTAGAAAGTTTGTATGTGGGAAGTGGGGGTCACTCTTTAGTGTTCATTATAATTCTTTTAAAATACAAACTAATGATTTTGTTGCATCCAGAATTCAGGGTTTTCAAAGGGAAAAGCTGCTTAAAAGCAACCAGCTTTCTGAGGGAAGAGATCTGCATCCATATGATTAATTCTGCATGATATATGCAGAATTTATATATATATATATTAATCAAAGTCTTTAGATGCAATCTTTAAGTCACATGAAGAAATGTCATATTCATTTCTCTTTCAGAAGATATTTTTATATTGTAAGTTTGATATTTATATACATATTTTTCTTAAAGTGGAATCAGCAAAGGCCAAGTAGTTCAGAACACCAGGAAGTCATTGTGACAGCTGTCTGGCAGCTGCTTTAAAGATACCATAAATCTGGTGCAAAGCAGATAGAAAATAACCTGTAGGTAAGAAAAGTTTGATCCAGAACTCCATCAGTTGAGTACTTTGGTGATATCATACAACATGAGAGTTTTCATTCTATATCACATAGCTGCAGATGTTCATATTATGTATACAATCATCTAATCTCTCTTGACTCTAGAACATCTGTGACATAGATTAATTATGCATTGTGTAAAGACAAAGCATGATGATTTAATTAGTTTTCTGATTACTGATTTTCAGTTCCATTGGCTCCCTCTCTTGTTCTTGTAATATGAAACAGGATTTGCCAGTCTATTTTCCATATTATTTTATTTCCTCTACAATCCAGCTTTCTTAACAGGGCAGTTTTCCCTAGGCTCTTCTTGTTTGTTTTTTACTTTCCTATGTCCCGTCCATTTCAGCTATGCTTCTTTGAGATTGTCTAGAAATGTAAATATTAACCTAGATGGAGGGAATACTGTCTATTTCCAGTTTGGTAGCCTTGGCTTTTTTGCATTCCAGATGCAAAATGATTATATGAATTGCAGTATGCAGATAATTCAGTGATGATGATACTGTAAGGCAGAAAAATTATGCCCTGGACACGCTTCAATATAATTTACACTGATATAGATTGCATTTATATCCTTTCCACTGGCATCGGATATATCCTTGTTTGTTTTCTTAAGAATTCCTGAAAAGCTCAAGTAGTATTTGTAATTTTGTTATTTATCTACAGTTTTGCAAGATTTCTTTTATGCCCCAGTTCTGCTTTTCTCCAGGGACAGGTACACTTCTTACAGCTGATTTTGCAGCCTCCCACACTTATAATGTACAGACAAATTTGAACATCTTTCTTCTGCTAGTGAGGTGCTTCAGGTCTGCTGGGCATTGAGATGGCATGGTAATTCCTATCTTTTCTTTACAGCTTGATGCTGAGCTGGCTCATCTGCTCTCCTTCTCCTAATTTCTCTTCTCAAATTGTTTTGGGACCACTCACTCCAGTGAAACAATCACAGAATCATAGAATCACAGAATGTTAGGGGTTGAAAGGGACCTATAAGACCATCTAGTCCAACCCCCCTGCCAGAGCAGGGGCACCTAGACCAAGTCACCCTGGAACACATCCAGGAAGGTCTTGAATGTCTCCAGAGAAGGAGACTCCATAACCTCTCTGGGGAACCCATTCCAGGCTCTGTCACCCTCACCGGGAAAAAGTTTTCCCTTGTGTTTCCCCTAAACCTCTTGTGCTCCAACTGACTCCCATTGCCTCTTGTCCTGTCATTGGATGACATTGAGAAGAGAAATAAATTAGTTAAAAATAGGGGTTAAAAAAAAATTAACATGCAGTCAGTGTATAATTTTGGTATTTGTGTAGTGCTCTTTGCCTTGTGCACAAACAGGGGGAGTTCTGACGAAAGATGCTCAGTTCTAAACACTTTCATGGCTCATCTCACATGTCAGTGCCGAGCAAAGGCTCTGCATATGCTTTAAAGGAGATTGCATTTTGCATTTTTACTGTAATTCCCCAACTTGCTTGTACTTGAAACATGCCCTCTTTCTTAGATAAAGGAGCAGCAATCCAGCTGGGGTAGGAGAGTGGATCTCAGTGCGGAGCAAGGCACAGTTGCAGCTGCAGTTGTTGAAAATAGTCTTTTAATGTCCTGGCATGATGCCCCCGCTTTCTTGGGGCCCAAGGCAGTTTCACACATTTCCTAGCAATCCATCTGTGAAAGACAGAAATGCAGCAACAATGCTCAATGCACAAGCATCTTTGAAGACTGAGGAAGAGCCTTCACTCTCAATGGTTGATCCCAGCAAGACACTGAGAAATTCATTCAGTTCAGCTGACACATGCTGTAAAGCAAAAGGATGTTTAGGAAAAAAATGTTTACAACACACTATAAAACATCCATCTGCAAGTCACTGTAATCTCCGAGGTACCTCTGCACCAAAATAGATGCTTAGAAAGCTAAGATTTTGAAAGGAAGTTTGAAGAAAAAGTGGTGACTCACTGCAGGACTGGGTTGGGTTTTTTTAATAGGTATTAGTTAGAATAAAAAAAAATTAGATAAAAAAAAAACCATAACAAGCACTGCTACTCTCCTGGAAGGTGAATTTTCAATAAATATGTTCTCAGTACATTTTAATTAGAGTATTTCAATTTTACCTGAAGTCAGTGCAGTAAAATATTTATCACCCTCAGAAACATAGTATATTGCTATTTTAAATAAATAAAAGATGTTATCTCTTTGCTTTTCATCCAATACCTACTTTTATTGATGAGATCTATCCTTTTCAACTATAATTAATTTGGTTGTTTTAGAGCAGTTTGATGAAAATCTCACTGGGAATAGGGCTAAGCCATACAACTCATATATATCATTTGGAAAAGCCTGACCTTGTTGGTACAAGGCTCATGCTCCAGAAACACCATGTTTCCATAACAGAGAAAAGTGTAAGACTGGAAGCATGTAGAGATGGAGATGTGCCCAAGACTGTACTGTCACCCTTGCTAACTTTTTCAAATCTGAGCAATGGTGACATAGAAGAAAACTGCCTTTGTCAGGACAAACACTCAAAATTTGCAACTCTTTCATCTGATTTAATTAAACCAAAAGATGATCTGTAAGGAACATCTTCCAATACAGGAAGAAGCTTTCTACTGAAGGAATGCAGCAGTGCAGCCAGGGTGGACAAAGGCTCTTGCACAGTGTCCAGCTTGGAAACATGACCAAGACTTTGGAGTCATCAGTGAGAGATGGTATTAATATCAGTGTGTAGAATGCTTTTTGATGTTGCTTCACATCAAAGGGCCTTAGTTATATATTTGCTACTTGACCATGAAAATCCAGGAATGAGCAGAACTTTCAGTGAGCAGATTATTAACTCCGCTGAACCCTGAAATTAGAAGATAATACCTAGTTTACAATCCTTTTTTTTTTTTGGAAATGGTAGTGCAGCTCTCCCACATAACTCTTTCCTCTTGAATTTCCTTTTTTTTTTTCCCTTTTGCTTCTTCATGATTTCTTCATTTAATCAATTCCATTGTGTTAATAACTAAAACTGTTCTTGACAAAAATATTTCCTTACCAGTGTGATGTTGTTTGTAAGTAAGCCTGCATTCATATTTTTATACTTGGTATGATAGGATGTTTTTGAACAGAAATTATAAAGTCATTAACACCTGGAGTTCCTGACATATCTGTGTGTCTCCCAGTTCAAAAAACTCTTTGGGGAAGGGGTAGGAAAAACGTTCTCATTTGTATTTGTGATAAGCTAGAAAACCCGATGGATATATACAATGCATTTAGGGTTTCACAAAATTCTGACTAATGTTACAAAGTTGATTTATATTAATTGGATTTATATGAATTTCAGACCAGATGTGCAGGCAGGTATAGGGTCCCTGCTAAGATTAAACTACAAATTCAAAGTTAATGTGACTGTGAGGAGGAAAATTGGACTATAGCATATTGCATAGATTCCTTGAGCCTGTCTATGTGTTCTGAGCACGTGTGTTGCTGGCTATCATTACAGACAGATCTGCCAGTGAAGTCAGAGCAGGATGCCAAACTAACAGCTACCACTGTCATTAACTTGAGCATTTGCTGTGATTTCTTCATTGACAAACATGTTTGTTAGAACACATACCAGGCGGTGACATCCTAGGAGGGAAGCAAGAACAAGGAAATTAAGACAGTTTGCTTGACATGCAAATTATCATCTCAGTTCTAACCAGCTTCTGAAAAAGAGATGCTTTATAAAAATGACACACACAAGGGAATACACAGCAGCCTCAGTTCATTTTCAGGTAACTGCTGTTCCATTTTTTCACAGTGTTTAAGGTAAAACCCCTCATTTCCTAAGTATATTATGCTGGAGTCTCTTTAAACACAGAAGCTTTTTTCTCCGTGGCTGCAAGTTTCCATCTCATTCACCTTTCTTCTCTCGGGTTGTAATTGAATCTGTAAGGTGTACTTCTTATGGCACCATAATCCAGTGTCATGGAAACTTTGGAATCAGCCAAAAGGAAAGTGACTCAGAGCCTGGCAGTCATTAAATAGGGTGAAGGATACTTTCTGAAAAGAAAGTGTTTGAAAATTTGGACTTTTATATAGAAACAAGTCTCTTTTAAGCAATGCCCAGTGCATCCACAAGCTCATATACTGACATCTTCCCTGGAGACCTGGACCAACCACTGCCAGCACTGGTAAAAGTGCTCCCATGGACTGAAATTTCATATTGCCTAGCACTTAAGCAACTATTCAGGTTTTAAAAAATTAGTTTGAAAAGTATTTGTTTTGGGCTAAATTAGTTAGTACTACAAAAAACCTAAACAAAACAACAACAACAAAAAAGAAAGAGTGGAAGTTGAATGTCTAAAGTAAATCTACACCTTTCCTGAAATGGAGCTGTAATAAAAATGCCATACACTTGTATAAAAGGTATTGTTTCACAAAGACAGTGATTTAATTTGCATTAATACAATGGATGAGACTACAGCAGAAGAAAAGAGTGACAAATCAATGGCTATGCTTTTCAACAAATTGAATCTTCCATAGCAGCACTTTTCTGTACATACTTATTAGGTGTAGAGACTTCCATGTCAGGAAGCAAACCAGAGCACAACGAAGGAAGAATCCTACATTTTTACACTATAATCTTAGTATTACATTGCACAAATATCAACCATGTCTCTTTAAGAGTAAGAATAAGAAACACCAATTGCAAGTATGAAAATCA
This sequence comes from Ceyx melanurus, assembly GCA_024611195.1. Classification (NCBI taxonomy): domain Eukaryota; kingdom Metazoa; phylum Chordata; class Aves; order Coraciiformes; family Alcedinidae; genus Ceyx; species Ceyx melanurus. The sequence continues at coordinate 32,656 of JANHGL010007861.1, read as the reverse complement.
TACGAAAGAAACATATTTTGTGATGAAAAATCACTGCAAATTAGTGTGCCAAAGCTAGTTTTTTCTGCAAGACTGATTTACACTGAATAAAAACTCAATTAAAGGCCATTTCTAGCTAAAAAAAATAATCATTCCCAGTTCTCTGTGTTCTGGAGACAGCTGGACCCAACAGCACAACTCAGAAATACATCTTAATGCAGGGTTCCAGCTGATGAACCCAAGGCAACTTAGCAGAAAGCCTTTACCAGTCTCTCAGTGAGGTAGCAGGGGGTGTGAGTGACTCAGAGTTACTCTGGAAATGGCCTAATTTCCACCCATTTCTGCCATGCTGAACCTCTGAAGGGGTAGCTTAGCCTAACAGCTGAAGACCATAAGGTCAAGGTGGAATTGTGATTTTCCTGGTTTTGGACACTTTTAAGATTCAGATGGACAGGATGCTGGGGCATCTTGTCTGGACCATGCTTTTGCAATGAAAGTTTGGACCAGATGATCCTTAAGTCCTTTCCAAACAAGTATTCCATGATGTACTGGAGCATCCAAGCTGTAATGGTACCAGAGGAATCTCAATTGCTGCCTGACCAGTCCATGAGATACACCATGACTCATCTCAATGCATCATCATTCTGCTAACATGGAGAGGTCCTGGGAAAGGGAGAGGGACAGCTCGCCTAATCGTCCTGCATCTCCCAAGCTCTCTACAGGCATCCCTCAACCCAAGCATAGAGGCCAAGATAAATAAATAAAAATAAATAAAAACACAAACAAACAAATAAAAACACAAACAAATAAAATCACAAACAAACAACAATAACAAACAAACACCAAATCCCTCTGGGATCCTCCACCATTTCTGTTCAAAAGGTTTCATCAAGGACAAAAACAAATTCCTTTTTTCTCACTTTGCTTTAAACAAAGGCTTTGCATTTAATAACTAGAATGGCACTGCAAATAGATGGAAAACAAAACAGTTTGGTCATGCTAAAGCTAGGCTACTGGATGGCCTCTACTAGAAAGACTTGTGGTTTTGGTTTAAGAAAAACCTCTTTTCGTTTGCCAGTAAAATGAAAAGGACAGTTAGTCATCTGGTATTGCACAGGCACTCCTATGGAAATGTGGCTAGTCCAGCAGATGAGCACAAGTTCACCTGGTTGTGATGTAGCCAGCACTGTACAAACAAGGGTAGCACTCCTGCCTGGGAGTGAGGAGCACTTTGGGCATCTGGAAAGCACTACTGACAACACAACATTCAAATTGTGATCATTAACTGTGGCTGTGATTATTGCATCCCACCCTTCCCTTAGTGATCTTGATGTTTTAACTGTATTTCAGTGCTAACATCAGACTTTAGAGGAAGCTTCTGGCAATAAATATCACTTTGAAACTCCAGCTCGCATTTGGGTTCTTCCATTTACAGTGGCTTCTTCTTAGTGATGATTTAATTCAAGTCCACTGCAAGGAAGAAATTGGCACTGAAAGGCTGGGTTTTTCACTTGTAACTCTTTGAAATAACTATGGCATGCTATTGGGGCCACTCCTGATGTTAGCAGCTCTTTTGCTTTTGGCATTTTAAACAACAATGTCTAATTTTCACAGCCAGTGCTCAGGATGAGGTGTAATTGATATAAAGTAACCATAATAATCTAGTGGTACCCACTGAAGTGGCTAAATGAAATTAACTCTCCAATGCTTAGTTGTGGAAAGATAATTTATGTCTGATTTTAATTTTTTTTTAATTTTTTTTTTTTTTATCCTGCAAATTCTGTGCAAGAGGTAGATTCTGGGACTTAAAATATCTGGCTTTCGGCTTTTTCTCTTTCCTAGATTTTTCTTCTCTCAGTTTGCATTTTTGCCTTTTCCTCTTCAGGCCCAGGAGTGTTTTCTTAAGGGCAAAAATGGCTTTGGAATCTTTACTTATGTTAGTGTATTTCTGTGCCATGTCCCATTTATTTGAGTAAGTATTATTCACAGGTGCAAGGCTTTGCTGTTTTGGGCTGCTTTTCAACAGTAGAGAAGGTAGCAGCCAGCAATAATGTTTTCCTAGCACATGACAAGAACCAAGCACTGTCAGAAAGAACGTGCTTACTTTGGAATATGAAAAACAACAAAATTAAATGAATAGTCATGAGGCATCTATGAGACAACAGCAGGCAAATGTGGTTATTTTCCCTTCTTTCAAAACATAGAGATGATGTCCAGGAGAAACAAAATAGTGATGCCAAATGCTCTGGCAGGAAGCTGTACTTGTCTGATGCTGTGGGCAGCATGAGGGTGATCTGCTATAGCAATGACCTCTATTATTCCCACAAATGTTTTATTATAAGCAGTTATAAAAAAAAAAAAAAAGGAAAAAGAAAAACACCTGTAGAGAAAATGTTACTAAAATAAGGGGTTATCTTTCTTCCCTATGCTACTAAAATTATTCTCTTTTTCTAAGAAAGACACAGTAGTGTATTTTATATTTTTGACATGGATCAAATGTAAATATTTTCCCCAAACTGACACAGCTGTGTTGCAGAGATATGCTCGGTATGGTTACCTTGCTTGACTGTGAATTAACAGCTTTTTAATTCCTTTTCTGCTGTGGCATCACACACATCCTCTCTCATTTCCCTGGCAAACAAACCAAGGCCTTAGGGCTCTTAAGGAAGGTCCCAGTTCTGTGGAACCTGGGCTGACCTTCTTGTTGCTGTGTGGTGGCTTCATGTCTCTCTGACCACATTACTGTGGAGAGTTTCTGCCAGAACAATGTCAGCCTAGCACTGCATTTGAAAGTAATTGTATCTGCCAAGGAAAGACTTTGCAACTTGCAAGCTAAAATCTACTTTATTTAATATACTTTAATTACTCCATGGCCAAAAAAACACAACAAAACTCAGTTACAGATGCTGAAAAGTCTTGATTCGTTCCTGCAGTCCATACCCAACAAACTAGCAATCTAACCATCTTCTAGTGAGGGTGGAATTAATCACTGTAAATAAACTTGCTGTAAGCAACTAATTTCATAATAAATGAACAAATATCTTGCAAACAGAATCCCTGTGCTTCTTGTTGACATCTTGGCATGTGCAGATTTTCCAGGCACAACTGCCCCTTCCACCACCCACCTGCTCTGCCCAGTCCCCAGCACTGCTCCTCCTGGAGCCTGGTGGGATGAAGGAGGCAAGCTGATGTCAGAGCTGCAAATGGCAAACTGCTCTCCTCATCACGAACCTTCAGTGCTTGTGAGTGCAAAGCATTCAGGGTCAATAACCAACACCCAAACTCAAACTGAAGGGACCACCCTCTGTACATCATAGAAGATAATTAGAAACACTCTGCATTGCCTTCTCTATTAACTTATCAGTTCTCAGTATAACACTAAAGCAAATAGATTCCTACCATTTTAAGAAGAAGGGTTTCTCATCAGTGATAAGGAATGTCTGATATATTCAGATTTGCTTTTCAGTCACCTGTAACCTGTTTCAAAGGATAAGTAGTTGTCTACTTTCCTTGGACTTCATACTGTCCATGGCAATCCTATATTACATTGGGTAATGGCTTCATGTTGACTCTGTTGGAGACAGAAGTGTTGCTGGGGACACTGGTGCAGAATAAATTTGTTTGTATTTTTTCTATGCTTGGAGCAATGGCTGAGGAATAAGTGATGAGCAACAAACTGCCTACTCAAGTCAGCCTCTCAGGATGTATCCACCTAACTTTAAATAATGCAGTGTGGAAAAAAAGGTTACTCACCAAATAGTGTTTCCAAGAGAGTCTCTCTGGCATATTTGCTTTTTTGCATACACTAAATCATTTGGGATTTGTTAGGCAGTATTATTTTTACTGAAATTATATTTTGCATTCCACAACTTCCCATTTCCTGTAAAGGAAAACAGTCTTAAAATATATAACTAAGCTACAGGCAGACAGGAACAAACTAATGCATAGACTGGCTCCACCCTTATTAGCCAGAATCTTAGAAAACAACAGCAAACAAATACAAATTCACAAAGGTGAAGTTAAAGCAGACAGTCTCCTTTCTTAAGGAATCATGAGACCATACTCTGTGTAGCCTTTCAAACTCACTCCTTGCTAAGGGAGCCTTTTATTCCTTCCACAGACTTCCCAACTCTGAAATAATTTCTCCTGGATAAGTCGTGCAAAAAGTTAACAATACTGCTTAAAATAAAAATTAAAGAAAATACTGCCACTTCAAGGTAATGTCTGATTCCCTGGAAAAGCTATGGACAAAGCCACATCAAGCCATGGAGAATCAAAACTGGTAATGTGGCAAAGCCCTTGAAGCTCTTTCCTCACTGGGAGTGAGGCTGTGAGTCCTCATGCATTCAACAGAACCTGGAGGATGTGCATCAGGTGGTGCTGCCTTCTCCAAGCCTTTCCCTGCCACAGCATCATGGTCAGTGAGTCACACCTGTCACTGGCTCCTGGAGACATCCAGTTACTGCTGACACGTGAGATGTGTCTGAAAAATCACTTCTGACTTCTGCTAGTGCTTGGATTTATTAATCTTGAATTGAAGGTCCTTAAAAGGCTGGGACTGGAGTGCATCAGACATCTCCTTCCTGTCTGTGATAAATGAACTCATCTTCAATGTGATAGGTGACACTGGTAACCAGGAGGGTGGTATTTTTAGTGCTAGAGTGCAGGCAAGGAGAAGTCCTGTTAGAGAACCTGAGAGGCCAGAAGAAAAAGTAAAAAGCTGAGAACAGGCATATCCCAGAGAGGGGAGTATGGTTATATCTCATGTCTCCAAATTTGCTGCATTTTCTGCCTTCACTGATTATGGAATCAGCCTCTTGATTTTTCTGACATTTAGATGTTGTTTTCTTTGTTTGCAGCTTCTTATACAGGGTTTCCAGATCTGGATTTGTCAAGCCAAGCATCTCAGAAATCTCTTTTAATGTCAATTGCAATTCTTCCTTTTCTGGCAGCACTCTTCTGGATTTCCTTACTCACTGCTTTTGCCCATGCCCCAGAATGACAATGTGCAGTGTCCCCATTTTCCTTCTCTCAGATACTGGTTTATGAGGGAACTTTCTAGTTGGAATCTATATTTTCCAAATAAGATAAAAATGTATCATTATGTTTTCAGAAAGTAATGAATGCAACAAAAAAAGCTTCCATATGAATCGATCATACAGGCTGGTAGATTCCACGAGGTCTCCAAACCTCTATAACTGCTTCAATGGGACTGCAAATTGCATGAGAGGTGAGAAGAATGACTGAAGAGCTACACACATATATGTGTGTGAAAGAACTGTTCTGCCCTAGGAAGTTAGCTTCAACTGGCTTTTTTTTTGGATGGAATTAAAACCAGAAGGTTTTTCCAACTTCAAATATTTATACGAACAGGAGTACTGTACTATATCAATCAAACACTTGTGGACTGAAGACACATTGAAATCTAGGTACCTGATCTCTCAAAGAGCTCTGTGAGCTGCTTGGAGTTAGTTTATGTTAAAAAAACAAACAAGCAAACAAAACAAAACAAAACAAAACAAACAAAACCAAAACCACCAAGAAAACCAACAACAGCAAATAGCCCAAATGACAATACCAGAGCTTGTTAGTTCTCTGTTTACACTGTGTGAACTTAAGTTACCAACACGACAGGAGAGGATGTATATTTTAGATAACACAATCTGGTTTCTATCTTTTGTATTTTTATATTTTAATCCTATCAGTCTCTTAGCCAAGCAACTGAGTATTAGGTTTAACTATAGTTGTATAGAGGGAAAAATCCCAACTAATTGTAAAAAAAACCCAATAGGTTTGAGTATGCAAAAAAAAAAAAAATACACCTTAATAATTCCTTTTGGAAACTTCATTAAATTCCTCAAACTCTTATTTTGGTTCATGAACCTTGCAGTGAAAAAAAAAAAAAAAATAAAAGGAAATGGATTTGCATAATTTTTGGTTCTGTTGCCTGCCTTTTGTCCCTCGTGAACAGAAATAGACTCTGAGAACTGCCTTCTACAGGCATTATTTCTTAGTGATTTCCATAACATTTCAAGTAAAACATCCACTTTTCTTCTGCCTGCCCTGTAAACATCAATCTGAGAGTCAAGCCAGATCCTCTGCTCTTTCCACGTGGTCACAGAACCTGGTCCCATGCTCACAGCAGCTCCCAGGGCTGCAGGACCTTCTGGGAGCATCTGTGCTGCATGAATGAGCCACCTTCATTTTCAACCTCACTGCTGCTTCACCTCACTCTCTTACTCTGACATAACATTTCAAGATGATAAGTCTACTTCTGATATAGTAAGGAAAATTTGAGGACTTGGAAGATTTATTAGCTGCAGATAAGGTAGCTGAGAAATGGTGCTGGAGTTGCAAGCTTCAGTTTGAGGGGGGGATTTTTGCAAAGATCTGACTGCTCTTGTCAAGCAGCAGACAGAGATCACGCAGCTAATTACCTGTGGAAACTCATTGGTACCATATGGCAGTAATTATACCATAAAACCCCTTGTCATTATACATATAAGGAATTAATGAAGCACTGTCTTCAGCTGGGACCATCATACTTACTCCCAGGAAAAGGTGTATCTCTAAAGGAAGCTAAAGCTACCTCTGTGCCACTTAAAGCCATCCTGATGTCCCAGGAGAATAAGCAGACCCTCAAGATGACCTTACCCAGTTGTGCCCAAGGTTCAGGAGCTGGCTGTGGCCATGTGGTTTACTTGAGCCCTCTCTCATTTCTCCTTTCTTATCTGTAGTGATAACCACTGGGAGCACTGGGTGAGCAAGGATAACTAGGTTAAAGAAGGTAATGTCATACTGAATGTGAAAGTCAGGATGTTATTATTTCCACCAAAGCAAACAAAACCAGGACACAACAGAAGCTGAGTGTCTGGCTAAAATAAATGAGAATTTTTCCTGAGTAAGTTCAGGCCTTTAAAGGCCTACAAACCAAGTCAAGAAAAATACATTTGACTCAGCACTAGGCTAGCTATTTTTAAAGCTTTGAACAACACCTCTGATGTGACTGACCTTGAAGAAATTTGTTATTTATAGTGCTATCAGTCAAAAAAGTCTGTATTCCTACCAAGGCTTTGCAGGGTAGTTTCCTAGGAAATTTATAGCAGTGGTAGCAAAACCAGAAAAAATAATTCAGATAAGCAAATAAGTAGATCCAGATGTGCATTTTTAAGTGCATTTAAAATGTAGAGCCAGAGAAAAAAAAATGGTTCATCTAAAGGAGAGTACTTATTAATAAATAATATATCATCAGCACAAAGAAGAGCAAAGAAATATTTGGGGTTTGTTCCACCTCCAAAGCAATTTTGGAAAAAATATCTGCAAACACTGGGAAGGTCCCCACTCATGGGTTCTTTTACCAGTACTCATTATCACCAGTGTCCTGTTACTCCTGCACAAATGTGTCAAGCTTCAGTAATGCCTTAGAAACCGCAGGAAGATTTCTAAAGGTTCACTTGGCCCCTGTCTTCCTCTTCTTCCTCCTGCAGCCACCCCCAGTACCCTGTGAGGCCTTGGACCTCAGCACCACCACCAGCACTGCCTGATGGACTGATAGGCAGTGCAGGAAACCCTGATGGAGGCTGAATTCATACTGACTCTGGGACATCTGGGCACTTCAGATAATCTCACCACAAGTCCAAGATGACTTTTGCTTCAGTTTTGGCAATGCTCTGCTGTCCTCATCGCCTGACTGTCCCCATCAGTCCTGTCGCTTAATCTGTAGGGTGATTTATGATCTTTGCTCTGTTCAGCTTGAGGAACACTACTGATAAAAGGACAGAGGAATGGTCTTTTAAAGATACAGATTATTACAGCTCCATGCCAGAAGTTTGAAGACTTTTCAAGGCTTCTCTTGAGAACAAACAGGGTGTCAGATGTCATCCTAAGAGCACACTGACCTACTCATTTCAAGATATCCTGTCAAAGAAAAGAACTACTTCATGCTTTTCTTCATGTGGCACTGTAAATGATTCATATTAATGTTTCTATAGTTTCTTATTCTCCTGTAGCTACATATGCTTCCTTAGAAATAATAAATACATTACTTGTTTCCACAGCTACAGGGCCTGAAAGTATTATCCAAGACTGACGTTTTTTTGTTTGATCTTCAAAATCCTCTAGGTACAAGATCTTCCTGTGGCATCCTTTAGTTTAATATGTCAAATGTGAGGTGAGAGGCAAAGGCACTGACTGGAAACACATACTCCATTCCTTTTTCATCATTTAAACACCTCTTGGATTTCAGCAGCAGTTTAGGCCCCGCTAGATCACCTTTCTCTGCAAAACCTGAACACATGTATAGCATGCCTGCAACAGAGCCATGTGCAGGGTTTGGACAGGGTCATCTTCTACAGATGCTCAGCTCATGGCCTGTAACACAAGAGTAAAGAGCTCCTCTTGCTTTTAATGCCAACTTTTGTGCACATCTCTCCCAACAGTTGCCGTGGCCTCTCCCCCAACTGCAGTAGAGCACAAGGGCCAGCACATCCCTGAAACTGTGCTTGGGGAGGTGCCCGAAGCCAGCCTGAATATAGCTGTATTATACAGCTATATTATAAATATAATAAAGGTATGCCCATGATATGGTATAGAGAAAGCCAGGAGAAATGCCTGAGACACAGGAAGGTGGCAATCCAGAAAATGAGAGGGGAAAGCAAGAGGAATGAATTGTTAAATAAACAACAGTGCACTGTGTCTCTTTTCAGACGCCACTCACAAAAGGATGTGATTTTCTGATGAGAGATCATGGGATGCATGAGAGGCTAGCCTTAGCCAAGTGACTTACATAATAAGCTTACACTAAAGGATTTGATGCCAAAACACGCTGTAACAGGGATACTAGAGAACAGTTTTAATAACATATTCCAAACTTCCTGAAGTTGTTTATACCTTATTTCAGACTGATTAAAAGCTTTTTCTAACATGAGAACTAGTATGAAAAATCTTTTCTCTAATGCTAAAAGATCTGGGGACAGATCACAGCACACACTTTCTCAGCTAAGGGCGAAATAATTGCTTGTGTATCTCAAAAAAAAAAAATCATGAAATTAAATTATTTGGGGTTTTATTCCTAAATATTTCCTTTTATAAGTTAACATCTCAGACATGAGATTATCTGTTATTTTTAGAGTAATTTTATGATGTAGGTGTTCTTCTACAGCTTTTTCTTTCTCAGACATTAGAAAGACTGGGTATTGATGAAGAGCTGTGAAACATCACATGAAAGTCAGTAGCGTGATCAGGAAGAGGGCCAGACTTACTTCTGCACCCCAGATGTATGTTCATACAAACCCCACTGACAATGGCACAAAGCTCAAGAGTTACAAACATGAATCAGACCCGAAGTCATTACAGATTGAAACTAGTTGCTAATAAATAGATTGTTTGGTGAGCCATAAGAAAAAAATATGGTGTTTGCAGTACAGATCCCAGAAGACAGATGTCCACATTTCAGAAATTACTTCCAAATTCACACTACTTTGCACTCTTGAAAGAAAGAAAGAAAGAAAGATTTAAAAGAACACTCAATTTAAAAACATGTTTCTGAAAAAAAAACATGTTTCAGTCTGAACTGTATTTACTCACTATGGCCTACAAGGTTTTGAAGGAAACACTCAGTTTTGCAGTTCAGTTGGTGATTTTGGCAGTCTCTAGACCTCAGAAATGTTTTAATGAATCTCATCTGAACTGCTAAAAGCTATAAAAGCATGCAGCTATCTCTAGTTCATCTTCTACTGCTTGTTGTAGGCATTTACCAAAGAATTTCCTCCACTTGTTTCCAGATCTGATTTACTGAAATCCTACAAGGTTGCCAGGCAAGGATCCTAGTACAAAGGATTTTAAATCACTACTCAGGCTCAAGCTTCTTAAACACTTTCCACAGTCCTTCGCATAGCTCAGAAACTGGAGAAGTCTCCACATCTGAAGGAGAACCACACAGAGACACAGGTTTGTCACATAGTCAGGCTGAAGGAAACCCCAATTCTGCCCTGATTTCCTCTGTACAAGGAGATTTGTACCTTCAGCTCTTCCCTGGGAGACTAGCCTTACAAACTGATGTGCAGCACTGAAAGGCTTCTGCAATCTCCCCCTTGATGTGGTCTCACTGTGCACATTACATTTGACCATTAATTGCTCCAGAGGGAGCATTACAGTACAGTGATTAGAGCACCCAGGTGGGAGCTGGGACATGCTGGACCATCAGCACTAATAAATATTTAATCTTGATCTACAAAGTGTAACAGCTTCAATGAGAAAAATTGTGCACCTGCCAGCCCCACTCAGAGCTTGCTCAACCAGGACTACAGGAAAACAAGGCTTCAAACAGATGGCAGAGTTGAACTTAGATCTCCCAAACCATAAGCATGTGCTTTAGTCAATCTGCACATTCAGCCCAATTAGTGAATAGTGCCAGATCTGCCAAAGCTACATTTTTTTTCTCACACTAAACAATTTATCAAAACAAAAGAAAACATTCAGGCTCACCAGTTAGTCTTGCTGCTGATCAGAGCCCCACAAGCACTGCCAGTGTTTCACAACAGTCACTTTCTTCAGCTGTCAGTGTGCACCCTTTAAACACCAGCAGAAAATAAAGCACAAAAGTGGAGACAAGAAATTATTTAATGACAGAAATTGTCAAAGGCAGGTGTAAACCTCAAGATACTTTTAATTCATTTTTGGAAATAAGCAGGTATCTTTTTGACAACATGCCTTTAGCAAACAGAAGTAGAAATTACCATGGTAAGATGTGGTCTTCCTAGAAGATCCAATCTTCATTTACTTGGTAAATAGAAAGTGCAGTTCTTTCACAGCTGGAGTGGGATTTTTGTTAAACCAGTCCTGAAACGTACATTTTAAAAACAGTTTTTGGTGTTATTTAATGTTATTGTTAAATTACAGCTATAGTGTGACAGAAATTCAAGAAAGCCTATTAGTATCTGCCCTTGATTTCACAGGGGCTATATAAATACCAGCGTTGCCTATGATACTGCCCTCTCCTTACCTACAGCTGCTTCTTTGCTGCAAACTTTGAGCCAGGTTTAATTATATTTCATTTAATCTCTAGCATTTTACCTCACTGTGAACTTGTCTCTGCTCTTTTCCTTCCTCTTCTCATTATCCTAAAACATGGTTTTGCTTCTCAGTTCACCATTCCTCACATGTATTTTCCAAGAAGAAAAAAAAAAGATAAAATAATTACACATCTAAAACCCTAGGAGCACCAAATTTAACCAGGAAGATGATTTGCCTGCTGGAAAGAGTTTGAGGTCACACTCCTGTCCATCTCCTCATAATGACCAAGAGCCCGTGGCCTTCTTGACAGCTTCCATGCACACAAACAATGTAGGTGTAGGAAAAAAAAGGACAAACATACCCCATTCCAGCTGTGCCTTCACATACACAGACAAATCCTGCTAGGAAACGACAAGGAGAAACTAAAGGAAATGGACTTCAGAGATCTGAAACGTTCACTGCTGCCTCCCTTGGAATGGTTGGGTTGAGAGAGGAAGTGTCAAATCCAAACCAGACCCTGCTCATACACCTGCGACTGTGTACACACAGCTATCTCAACCTGTAGAGGACAAAAAGCAGACAAATGACTCAATAAGGAAATAAAGATATTTATATTATTATAAACCAATGATCGTACAGAAACTAGAGTATAAACCCAGCTTTTGTGAAAACGAGGGAGATAAATAGAAGTTAATCATGGTTTTCTTGCATTTCTGCTTTATGGATGTGAATACTTGAGACTGAGGCCAGTGCCTGGATCTTGGGTCAAGTATAGTCCTGAACTTTCTCTTGGTTTTATTCAAAGCTAATTATTAAAACTCATCCAGGAAAACTCCAGTGTTGTTTAGCAATGGTTCCTGGGACTCTTATTTTTAAAAAGTTACTAGCAAATTAAAAAAGAAAATATGAAGGAAATACATATTTATTTATTTTTTCCCTGCCAAAGCAGGTAACTGTACACATAATATCACTTAATCATCTGAATGCTGATGTTTTCTGAGACAATGAAATTCTGGACAAGGAGCCCTAAAATAATCTGTGAACTCCTCCAGACTTCTGTGCTGGCAGAGGCAGAGTTGTACTGGCTATGTGCTGTATCAGATTGCTTTTCTATGTCTTTGTGATGGATGGTGAAGTCCCAGCTGCTGCAATTGCAGTTTCTTCCCTTTCATTTGTACACAGTGCACTGCTAGCTCTCATCATTGCAGATAAACATCATCAAATGAAGTAAGCACAACTTGCAAGTCCACCAAGTGTAACGAAAAGAAGCAGAGTGTTTTGCCTTTATTTTAAAGCATGCCTTGGAGGATCAGCCTGTGATTTTTTAATTTTTTTTTTTGTCATTGGGTACATCAATGCTTCAGGTTTTTTCTTGAGCACCATCATCTTTTTGCCCGCTGGGCATCTTTCAGGGCTAATAAAATCAGCCAGTGAAGAGCACTTCATAGATTCATAGCACACTATGGAATCAAGACAGACTTTGAGTCAAAATCCTTCTACTTCAGTAGGAATTTTTCCAGACTTGTATCAGAAGATTAATTTGGATGAAACAGCATGTGAGGACATTTTGGATAACTCTTTGATAGTATATTGGAAGTTGAGATGGGAATGGACCTTCATTTACAAAGGGCTGAAGCGTCATTAATTCAGGAGATGGTACTAGGATCTGATGCATATTCTCTATTTATTGCTTTGATAATACTGATTCTCTGCTTTTTCTTGATGTTCTCCAATGGGCAGCTTTTGCATCAAAATACTTATTTTTAAAGATATAATCTATCTGTGGTCCTGGGCAGTCACTCACATGTATGTCCATTCAAACTCTGTAGGTTTTAAACCCAAGACTGAACTGTGATTCGTAGTGCTGAAGTGAGCACTGAACACAGCATCTGTGTCCTCCAGAGCAAAATTCAGGCAAATGAGTCACGGCACCTGCAGGGAGGGAAGAAGGAGTCAAACTGATTTTCCAAAATGCTGGCCACTGACATATCATGGGGGAGATGTGGCCTTAAGGGAGAGGAAGGACAAGAAAGGGCAATTATATTGCTAGTTTGGGACTTCCATAATTATATGTTTATGGAATTAAGAAGGAGGGAAGCAGGAAAGACAAGTATTTATCATTTGCCACTTTTGGTTGTTGCACGCTAAGGGACCTTTTTGCTAATTTCTTTGCAAAAAGAGCTGAACTTGCTGAAGCCTAAGGTGAAGGGGATTATAATGGGACAGAAAACATTGGTGACAAAACACAGACAAGCCCAGCTGCTGCACAGATAGTCCTTGCTCTTCCTGCTCCCCTAGGACCCTCTTATTACATAGAATCCTTTGCTTTCATTACTCCATCCAAAACAATAATTTCATTTTCATGCAAAGCTTTCTCTGCAGAGTGAAACTGTGGCCCTTTTGAGGAAATGTTAGGTGTTCATTGACATATTTAGCAGAATTTATTGTACAGAATTACTGACAACTGAGGTCACATGCAAAGGCCTATAAGCTTGAAACTGCATGTCTAGATCTGAGACAAAATTTCAACAAACCATTTTGATATAGTCACATTAATATAATGAAAAGTTTGAAAGATGTGTAACTTCTGCAATAAACTAATATTATCTTTTGATTTGAAGTATTAGTATGTTTCCAGCCTTTGAGCACTTCCAATCACAGAACTACAAAAGCAAGAACAATTCAGATGTTTAGCAAAAATGGTATGTCTTCAAGATGTGCCTGCTCTGTGTAAAAGATTTAATCTCAGAATAGGCTATGGGCCACATAAGATAGGTTTGCTATGAGCTGCATCACCACCATCTTGTAGATATGTAAGAAGATGCTTCTTTTCTGCTTAGTGCACTCATGAGCCCTTTGCTCACTCTTCAGTGCAGGAAAAGAAGACAATCTGAGCAGCATTGTGACAAAATTGATCGCTGACACATCAGAGCTCCCCTAGCTTAGCAGGTCACAAGATGGCGGGGGGGTTGGACTAGATGATCTTCTAGGTCCCTTCCAACCCCTAATATCTGTGAATCTGTGAAAAGATTAACATGCAGCAGGCCCACAAAAAGAAGAGATGTCTTTTACAAGCCCAGCTCATATGGCTGGCAAAACACCCAGGCCACACTGGTGGCCTCTCTAACCAGCATGAAGTTGCAAGGCCATGCTGGGGCTCAGACCCCTCCTTCAAGTTGATTCTGGGACATGAAGGTGGTCGTTCCAGAGGTGGGCAGCAGGCAGGCAGGCAGAGAGACATGTGCCCGCTCACAAGCACTGCTGTGTTCTCACTCACATGTGTGAGCCCTTGTGTCAGCAATGCTCCCAGAAAAGGAGGCTCTCACCGACTCCCAGAGCTGACTGCCACAGGGCAGAGCAGGGGAACAAAATGCATCTTTCAGAAATGGCACCCCATCAGGGGCAGCTCTCACACCCTGATCTGCTGTCAGCATTTTTTTTGGAAGTTGCCAAGATAAGAAATCCAGATAAATACGTCCCTGGAGTTGCAAGGCAACTTCTAACAGCTGTTCCTATGAAAGGTCCTTGTAGTAATGCAGTCTCGCTCTCAGCACAAGGTGTCATAACACACGGAATGGAAAGGGAGTCCTTTTTGGGAGGGGAGGAGGTAAAACTGGATTTCAACTGGGGAAAAAAAAAAAAAAACAAACCCAAAAAAACCCACAAAAGCTTACTTTCTACTTTCTCCATAGTGAACATGTCATTTTCAGGAGAAAATTTGAATACCAAAATATTCGAGCTAAAAAATAAAGTTTTTAATTTTTGGCAGCTTGGGACAGGTTTGGGCTGCTCAGTTTTTGACAGTAAGGCAACATGTATTCTCACATTTTTTCCTCTTCTTCTCTTACAGAATGCTGACATTTTCAAATGCATTTTCTCTCAAAATGCAGTTTCTCTTGAAAATTTTCAACAACGCTTTTTCACGGTATTTAATTCTGAGGGTTTTTCACTGCCAAGGGAAGAGCAGAGAATCCAGGGAGGAGCTGTGGAAATGCATTAGCTATGCAGAATGTCAGGAGCAGCTTGGAGTGGCACGGGACCCTTTCAACCCTGGTCTTTGGCAGTGACTGGTGTTATCTAAGTATGAAGCAGGACAGGGATGCAGCAGAGCTCCCAGCCCACTTCTCCTGGGGGAGGAAGCTGAAAAGGGTGGGTGGGTGAAAAGGAGGAAAAAGATCCAAGTGAAGTCAAATGCACCTTTGAACAAATTGTGCAGTCTTAGTGACCATGCGAAAAAAAAAGAAGACCATGCCATGGTCCAACATCATCTTACTACTCATGCCAGTCCTTGTAGCCAAGGTGACCAAAGCCCTGGGGTGATTGGCAGTGGCATTGCTCCTGATCTGCTCAGAGCAATCTCCCTGGACCATCCAACAAGGAGGGATAGCTCAAAAAAGCATAAGGTCTTGGGACAGAGAGGGAAAACACTCGTATTTAACTACATTCACCCACATTTTCTTAGTGGGTAGAAACATTACATTTATTTTTTTTTTCTACAGGCATCTTTCTTCCTTCAGGCCAGTCCACCTCCACTCATTTTCAGCCAGAGGAACTCCCATTTCATACACAAGGCATCAAAATATTGCACACACATAACACAAACTGCCAAAGGCAGCCACCAGAAACTACACTGAAAGTGATTAAAATATGTTGATGAAATCCCACTCCCTTGCTCATCCAGCCAATCAGACTAGAAATGATGGCTAATGAGTTTCTGAGCTCCTCTGGGCAAACTGTGGAAATGTAAGTCTTGGTTTGGTGCATGCCCAGAGTGTTGAACTAATAATACTTGTCTCTCATGTAAGCAGCTGCAAAACCTGATATTTACACAAGGATTCACAGAGATGAGAAAAGGCAGCTTTTTTTTTTTTTTTTTTTTTAGATGACAGGCTCTGGTTCAAATGGGAATTCATTTGGGAAGACCCTCCATTCCAGGTCATACATCATGCCAGGTTAAATGACAACAGCAGGCTCTTTTTTTATAATTTAAGATTATCTTTAAAGCATTGACATTGTTCCCACATCAGTATAGCAGCATTTTTACCTATCAAAACATCCATCATTTTGCATGTCAAATAGATTGTGAGCACACACAACTCTACCTTTGAAAGCAATCAATGCACTCACAAATTCACTTAGTATAAATACAAACACACCCAAATACGTTTGCTGGTGGGAGCTACTTTTAGTCAATGCCATTGCTGGTAGCACACATGTGCTTAGCTTACCTTCAACAAGGTGACTCCAATTTCAAAGCTTAGAGCTGCCTTTGAATAGGCATTTCTAAGACTCAGGCATCAGCTGGCACATGTTACTGCTGGCAACACAATGTCTGTCTTTTCAGACACCCAGAAGTAATATGTAGAAGATATCTTTTATGAGGCCAATTAGTAGAGAAGGAAAACACAGCCTGGTTTCTAGATAACCAAGCCCTGACTCAACTCCTGTTGTGAGCTATTTCTCATTTCTTTCATCTGTATTGGCTAGTCTAATAAATCTCATCCCCCTTCATACAAAATTAGCATCACTTTTATGGATAAATGATAAAGCAGGTGATGCTCCTGCTGGTGGAGCACAGCACTGCTAATGGTAGGGTGGGCACAGCAATCTCTGATACATCAGATTGCTGTAGGATTTCGGGTAGCATACAAACTTGAACTAACACTTGAACCTGCATCCATCTAGGGGCTAGAGATTGGGAGTCTGCCCATGTACATTAGACTGGTCCTAAAACGTTATTTTTTTTGTGCCATAAAGGCATGTGAATCTGGCCCTCAGCTCAGGAGTGCTTCTGAGACATTAATATCAGCAGAACATTAAATAGCTGAAAACAAAAGAATGAATGCAAAGGAGACAGACAAAGTCTCAGCTGAGTTTGGGATGTATAAATTGTCACTCCACACCATATTTTAAATTATTCTTTTTTTTTTTTTTTTAAATCCCTATGTCTCTCCATGAGAGGCAAGTTTTTTGAGGTAAAATACAGAGTGCCATTCCCCACCATTACAAATAACATGTCAGTAACCAATGAAGTTTCTAGCTTTGCAGAATTTGGGCTGTAATAAAATGGATGACTGTGGCCTAAAAAGTGTTCAGGCAACTTCCCTGACTTCCATGATGCTTCCATTTCAGTTTTCTCTTTCATAAGAGTAGGTTTCGGTACATATTTCATTCTTAAAAATCAGTGTCTATCACAGATAGTTTTTCCATGGGAAAAACTATGGTTATCATAACAGGTTCAAAGTACTTCCAAACAAAACATGGAAACAGTATGTATTCCTTTAGCTTCTATTGCTTTAAAGTCTCCAGCTGCTCTGCCTCTGCAAAGGAAGCACATCTGTGCTGCTGTGGAAACAATGGAAAACGGATGAGGAAAAAAACTATTTAACAACTTTTTGTCTGATGCTTCCATCTTGTGGCCAATTCAGAAAATAAAATTTTGCCTCTACTTGAAGTAAAAAAAAAATTAACAAATATAAGAAAACATTGGCTTTTGTGAAAGTGTTGGAAATCCTTACCTCCAGCTAGATGGATGAGGATTATTTGGTGTCAGAAGTTCCGTGACTTCTCCTTTTGAAAAACATTGAACATTGATGCCAGCAGGGGAAGGGCTGGTGCCTTCTCTGCTGCCTACTGTATTTTGGTCTCACACAAGCTGGCTGTGACACAGGGTACAGAGCAGTGATGAGTGAAGGTGGACAGTTCCATGAGTGCTGAGCCCAACCCTCTGCCTTGCTGTAGGTATCAGTAGCAGGACTCCCAAGGTGTATGGACTCCGCTTCAGCTGCTGGCTTCGTAGGCCAGCCCAGGTCCATGAGGTAACTTCCCCTCTTCTTTGTTTTTGAGCATATCAAATGTTTTCCTTTGTTCTCCTCTGATCTTTCCTGGAAATTACACCAACACACAGCTCCTGTATCACATGATCTCTAAGAACGAGGATAAGGTGATGGGATGCCAATGAGACAATTGCAAGAGCATTCTGCCCCAGGTTTCCAGAGGCACTGGTAGCATCTTGGGGGTGTCCAGATGACTTGCTTCTGGTTGATGAACCTGCTGCTGCCCTTTTGTACCACTCATTGCAACTCAGAAGCTTAGCCAAAGGTCTGTTTACCTGCATAAACTGAAGTCTCCTGCACACAGTCCCTGTGGAAAGCCATTCCCTACCTTTTCCTTCCCATCCTGGACAGGAGCCTGCTCCTCTCTACTTTCCTGGGCTCAGTGCCACTCTCCCCCCAGTTCTTCTGTCCTGGACAGAATGCCTCTGCCATGTGCCACTGTGCTCTCTCCATTCATTTCCAGCCAATTACTTGCAGAAACCTTGATTCAGGGGGCAAGACAATGAGCGGGACTCCCACCAGACACCCAGACTGTGGTTATCAGTGGAGTGAGGAGTTAGGTTTTTGCCCAGAATGGATGTACTTTAATAAGAGGGTGAGACATTCACCGTACGTGTTCCCCAGTGCAGACACACACACCCACAGACCCACACAGCCCTTCCACATGCATAGGAGATAGCATTTCTGCTCTGCAAAGGGGAAGAGCAGGATCAAGAACTGAATCAGAGCTCTGTACCCATCTTAAGTCTCTTGTATATAGAGGTGTTTTGATGCCACCACCCTTTGTCATGCACAGGAGGAATAACAAGTCCATCAGTCCTCACCTCTCACAGAGCTGCTGAACTTCCAGAAGAGTACATGCACAGCAGAGGAGGACAGACATAAGGACATAAACATTGTCATGATTCTTTCCTGAAGCCCTGGGGTGACAGAAAGTGTTGTGTGTCCTTGTGGTGTTATAGGATAAAGTGAGGAGGGTTTTTGCTTTGCAAGGCAGTGGAGAAGAAGAGGAAGATGTTAGTTGGAGAGTTCATCTCCAAGCATGTTTTAACAACTGCTCCATGAACAGGAGGGTGCTAACCTGCCTGTTCATAGCACTTTTCCCTGGCCAATCTTACCTGGCTCCTGCTGGCAAACCAAGAGAGGGTCGAGTTCAGGAAGTGCAACTGATAAGTTTAACTCTGTTTTCAGGTTAAAATCTTGCAATTCCACTCAAAATCACATTCAGGTACATCCACTGTGTAAAATTAGTTACTACAGGAGCATAAGATAAAATCTGTTTTGATTCACAAAGGTGAGCTGCTGCCAGAGGCAGCAAAACCATGGCCATGAGGCCATTTAATCCTCCTTAAACATCAAAAGCTTTAGGCTAAAGACTGATACAGGACACTTTTAGTCCCATGTTAAAAGCAGCCTTAGCATAAACCCCTTTATTGCTCACTGGTGCTAGAAGGGGCAGAGAGTGTACCTCACAGACATGCAGCAAAGCATGTCCATTGGCATCCCATGTCCTCACTTTCTTCAGTTTGTGCAGAGCAGCAGGTGTCAAACCCCACATGGTGCCAAGGTCAAGAAGGTTTTCATCTCCTGTATCCACCTCAGGGCACATGCTCTCCTCCAGGCAGCAGTCACTGGAGCACTGCTCCTGACATGTTTTGGGGGACAGGTTGGCTCTCCACAGTCACTCATTATCCAGGTTATTTTCCACAGGCATTTCCCCACTTTGCTCTCTGAAAGGTCTCAGAAACCTGCTTGTCATTGCTGACACAAGGCATTGCAGAGCACTCAACTAGAAAACCTTTTAAGAGGAAAAACAAAACAAAACAAAACCCACAAACCAGGTAAGATTGATTCTTTATAATCATCTTTCAATAAGTGAGTATAGAGCCCTCACATATCCTTAAATTATATATCATTTATTGAAATATAGAGATCTTAATTTACAGGATTTTTTTTCAAAGACAAAGTATCAACAGGGGCATTTTTGAAATACATTTTTTTTCCTACCATCATTCAGGCCAGTTTGCCCTTCTTCAAACATTTCACAACAGCCACCATTTTGGAAACACTTCCTTTTTTATTATTCTAAAATATAACTTTTGGACATTCAAAGTGCAACAGTTAACGTGCCTGTGGAATATATCACAGTAAAAAAAATATAAACAAAGGCAGTGATATAGCTGTCATAAATGTTTTGGCAGTATTCTAGAAGTCTATATAAAAATACTTATATACATATTGATGTATAACATCACCATATCTCACGTCCTTCATCATGTAATAGGACCATTTTGTACAAGTTGCAGACCACACTGTAAGGAATTGGTTGGCCATTACAAATCAAAAGCTGTGTTTCATAGGCTAACACTGATTGTCGATATACAATGACTGTAGAAAAAAGTTGGGGAATATCTCTTCCAGTGGCTTCTCAAAAATTAAGCCATAAAAGAAAAAGTCTGTAATACTGATAATATTGTAAAACTAAATGAATCATCCTCTCACACTTCTCCCTTTCTAGTAAATCTTCTCTCTTCCTCTGCTTCTCATTCCAGTTTCCAGGCCAACTTATGTGACTCCAAGCCTTCAGTGAGCTGGGTTTGGCTAGACCCCTGCCATAGATGCAGTTGATCTACACAATACTCATGACAGGATGGAGAATCAACATTATCATGCACCAAAAAGTGAGCCAGCTCTTGTTCATATCCACCATTTAGGTCTAGCCCTGAGATGCTTTGTGAGATACAGTATGAAACTGGTGAGATGAAGAGGAGATCCTATGGAAATGCCATTAGATTCCAGTAACTGGTATAATAAGGCATGCTGGGTTGATTTTCAAACCCTGAAGAACACTAGGCCATGTGCAAAAATGCGGGTGAAATTGCTTCCCTAATTCGAACATGTAGTTATAATGACTACATATAAAAATTAAGGCATGTGTGGTCTTAAGTGGCCATTCAGATATCTGGGATATATACCCAAGAGACAATTTGTGTTTCCTCAATTCATAGTTTATATCTGGAGGGAGACTTTACATCGTCTCATCTGTTCTGGTTATTTTGAAAGTCTTTATGTTTCACAGTTGTCCCCGTAGAGCTCAGTGGCACGTGTTTGTTAGAGCATAGCTCCCAGGAAGACATTCGGTCTTGATCTGTTGACTGCAAGAACTGGAGGATGCTCCATCACTCACAGTTCTTTCTGATTGTCAGCCTCTATTAGGGTTGAAAATGTAGGTGCCTTGCTCCAGGTCCTCTTTCCACATCTGCAGTATGGTTGTATGTCGTCTCAGCCAGGTGGACATTTTGAAACCCAAACCCAGAATTATTTGCCTGTAACACTGACAATATTACATTTGCTTTCATTTGATCCACAAATGAAGTCAAGGGGACTTCTGTAGCTTTCTTAGGGCCATTTCAAGTTATACTCAAGTTTAACATGGCAGCATGTTCCGTTGGTCACTGCTCATCCATCTGTCACACTTCCTAGGAAAAATATTGCAGCACAAGGATGAATGTGCACTGCATTTGCATTGGTTGTGGCATGCCAGAGACTGAACATATCCTGCGAGGTGCTCATCACACTGAATTAAGGTTAAGTTTAAAACTTGAGCACCAGAAAGGATGGGGCCCTTCGCAGTGATGTACCATTTTTCACATGTAAGTCTTCAAAAGCATCATATTTCAATAACATAATGTACAGTGATAGCAGTAATTATAAGACTTTGTTCATATAAGTGGTGTTAAAAAATAAGTATTGCAGGCTAAGAGCAGGCTCATTTTCATGCACCTGCTTCCAAAAAACACTCTTGGAAGCAATTACTGTTTGTAGTTACAGTCTGCAAAAATAATAGTCAGAGTTTTTTGTTCCCTTTTAAACCCAAAAACTAAGACAAGCATATATGCTGCAGAATTATTTCTGCTTATTTAAACTCAAGTTGCAGGCTGGGAGAGATGCCTTTGTTCCTTGAGCAATTCAAATATCAAATTAATTCTTCACAGCTGATCCCAGGACATTTTTTAGAGTACCCAGGAAACACTAATAATGGGGTGTTGCTGATGGTTTATCATAATCTTCCGTTCTCCAGCATCTTGGAAATCGGGCTTTTTTTTTTTTTTTTTTTTTAATTTACATTTTTAGAACTTCACTAAATCATAGGAAAATAATTACTTCTGGTATATCTCATTAGAAAAGGTACTCAGCTCATGACAGAAAACAAAATCTTCGTGTTTTCTCCACAATAAAACAGTTTTAGCTAACCAGAATGGTTACCATACTGTGTAGAGCCAAAATAATTTTTTTGCTTCATAAATCTTGTAGGTCATAAATTTTTCCTTGTACTTAAAAAAGTTTCTTGAGACTCTGCTTTGACTGAAGGACAATGAATTGTAAAATATACATTTAGTGTTACTGAAAACAGTAGTAGTATTATCTTGAAAACAGCTATCTTCTATAGTTAATAAAGACTTACTAGGTTTCTAACACCTATTATAGACTGGGTTTTAATTATTATCATTATTATTATTACTATTCCCCTTTATTGCATTAATGGTAGAAAGTAACGTGTTTTGTAGTACCGGTCAGTCCCTTGTGGTTTTAGACCTTTTTGGTCCAAAAAGTGGTTTTTGCATGTTCTTCAATTCACATCATAGTTCAACAGCAGCTGACATTGAGATTGAGGAAGTACACTAAATTGATAAGCAATCTCTTCTAAAATCCATGGCATATGGTCAATGTGCACCTCAAAAGATCCTTGAGTAGACAGTTATTTACATAATTACAATGGTGAAGTATTGCTGCAGTGGAAATTCAATCCATCAAAGTCATAAGAATGCCCTTGAAACACAAAACTGGTCTATTTGTGGCCTTTTCCTTCATCTTTTCCTTCATCTTTTCCTTCATCTTTCAACCAGTTTGAATGACAAACAACATTGAGATGCTACTGAAGTACTGCAAGAAGCAACACTAAAAATATCCATGTCTCTTTCATTCATAATCAGGCTGATTCCTCTGCCCATCACTGGAAGTTCCTCTGTACAAATCCACCTCCTCTTCACATCCTTGACATTGCAATAAAGTGGTTTTCTCTGTGAAGCAGAAGTCTGTAGACATCAAAACGAGCTTCTCCATGTGCAGATCAGGAAGGTGTCCATGGTGTTACAGGAAGCTGTCCTCCACCAGGTCTGAGGAGTCAATCCCAATATCATCCATCATATCAATGTCCTCAATGGTCTCGTCCTCCCTCTTGATGAAAGTAGAGCTACTAGAACCAGTTTCAATGGCACTTTCTTCAGATGTCTGGGAACTGGAAGAGACAAATATTTCAGAGATAAAATACATGGCTCCAATCTCTGGCAGAACTGAACACTACCTCCCCACATGCTTTCTGACCCCTGCCACAATCTTAGGTGACTCTGACTGCTCATTTCTTAGGACATGATGCATTTTCTATCTCAAGAGTAATGAACCACCTTGGAATTTAAGGAGCAGGTTGTTCATATGTTCCACCAAGCATTTTCTGCCAATCTCATTGGAGAAATAGCTTTATTACATTGTTGTGACAATAGGTCCCTTAGGTAAATAACAGAGAGAGGTAATAATTCTTAATATGGTAGTGTATCTTAGAGAATTCATCCATCTCACTCTTGAAAATAACACAAAACTATCCAAAAATTAAAAATTGATAATTCTACATACTATAAATTAAGTACTGAATTAAACCCCTGCCATTCACAGTAAGAGTTAAACACTGTTGTGCTTTGCTCATACAAATCATCAAGAGAGCAGTATAAAGCCCTGAATACCCTGCTGCTGATTAAAATAATACCATGGAAGGTATTAAAAACAACTTTTCCCAAATTTTGGAGCTAGTCTCGCACAGAACAAATCAATGCCTTGAGATTTGAAATGCAGCTCCAAGATGTTAAGCTGTAGAGGCAAGGTGAGAAGCAATACATGCCTACAGAGCCACCAGACAACCACTGTGACTTAACCCTACCAGTAGTTCCCTTCCCCTGACAGTCAGATAAGAGACAAAATCAGTTTGTTTTTTTTTTCCCATTGAAAACACTGTGGGCAGTCATACTAGCATATTTTCATGGGACCTTCCCTGTAAGTAATTTCAGAAGTTTCCACTTGCAGAGTAGGATGCTACAAAGTGTTAATGCACATTGCCAAACATGACCCCAAATGGTGACTATGGGCTACATGATCTGTAAGCTGCACCTACCTGTGCCTGTTCCTTTTGCCAAGCTCATCTTCAGAAACGGGGTCAATGTCAGGCAGAGGGATGATGTACCCACTGTCAGCACTCAGCCTCTGCTCATCAAATCCGCTCTCCCTGTCCTTTAGTTTGTCTTCATTCTTGTAGGTGACACCAATGTAAGCATTGTCACAGTCCCCTCTCATGCGTGTGACAGCCGGGTGATCACTTTTCAGGAAGTCCAAGTGAATCTTCTCATAGCTCTGAAAATAGTAATTTCAAGCCTCTCATTACATGTTAATCAGTGAGGCTGCCTTTCTTCAGGTGGGTAGGTGTGGTTCATTAACCCAGGAAATACTTCGCCCCACGAGCAGCAACATTGGATAGAGAAGCCTAGCATTTTCAAATTATTTGAAGGGAGAAGTGACATATAAGACTTAGATGATGAAGGAGTGAGTGTGACAGCACAGAGCAGAAAAATAGATGTGAAAAGGGGGTAGGGAGAGTGAGAAGGGAGTGAAGGTACATGGCAAAATGACACACTGAATGTTTGGGCAGGGAAAGCATGTCCAGAGATATCAGAATTAGGAGGGGGAAACTTGCTGGTGTCAGTGTTCAAAGAGGGACACAGGGAGATTATACATGTGGGTCAAGTAGTCCCTTTTCTAAAATTCTTCCACTGCCTAGAAAACCCTGTGAAAGTATATAAAACTCGGGAGAAAAAGATCTGAGATGGTAAGACTTCATTAGAAATTGGAAGTTCTGCTCACAGCTAATACTGCAGAACCTCTACTCTCAGTAAACTTGCGTGCAAAAATTGAACATGCAACTTCCCTACTCAAATCACAGAATTCACATAGGGTAGGGAGTGTCACTTCAGTGCTCATGACTGATGGCAGGAGAACATTTATAATTCCCCTCATAGAAAGCACAGAAAATTCCAAAGCACAAACCTTTTTGTACTCTCCAGGCAACAAACTCTCCACAATTTCACTCAAATGGTAAAAAGAAGGTCTTTTCTCTGGTTCACTGTTCCAGCACTTCACCATGATCTCATAGCTGCAGATAGGATGGAAATCAATTTAGCCAACTGGTAGTGGAAAATGAATATCCAAATAGAAATTAAAGGAAAAATTATCTGGAAACTGGCCAGATAGAGAAGAGCCAAATGCACACATACACTTCATTGGTAGCATGATCAGGTTTGGCCATTCGGTATCCACTTTTGATCTTATTGTAGAAAGTAGAATCAACCATCATGCCAGGGTATGGTGTGCCACCTGCAGATAAAAAAAAAGGAAAACTACTACTCTATACTTGACTACCCATGTGGAGTTCCCAAATACTAGATTACTATTCATGTTAAAAAGTGTTAATGCTATAATATTACTTACCTTAAAAATTAATCTTTCCTGGCCATTGTTTCATATCAGAGACATTATCTTGATCACAAAACATTGGCTAGGAAAGTTTTAAGTAGGTAGTATTTAGAAAAAAAAAACAAAACCTTTACAGTGTTTATAGAATGAATTGACTGGACATGGAAGTTGGATGATACCTGGATCAGGTCATCAGTCTGCATTTGGGATATTGGAAGTCACAGCTCTGCTCTGCCACAGACTTTTTATGCAACCCTGGGTAAGTCACTTGCTCTGTCTGGTTTTATTGCTGCCAGCACCTGCATGACAGCTGAGTGATGTGGCCTGAGTTACTTCATCCTGAGTGCAAGTGCCAAGCCTTAGTGTGAACCAACCCCCTCCCCTCCCTATCCAAAGCCTTCCCACTGGGGCAGCTAGTTTTAGATAACAGCTAACATATTGGGTGAACATGTCGAAAAATTGGGACTCGGTCCCTGAGCTGACACACTTAAGCAATCATTTGGGGCCACAGACTACAGACATCATTGCACCTGTGCTCAGTTGTTGATGTGTAAAAAGATCATGCAAGCTGAAGTCAGTGTTGCAGCAAGGTGTGAAAGTTGACTTTCTCAACAAATGCCACTGAGGATATGTTTTGCTTTCCAAGTGACCATATTTCCCAGGTGGAGGAGGCATACTACAATATTACTCCAGAAACCTCAGCCCTTTCAAAATCAGGATTTTCACCTAAAACTGGGCTTCAGAACCTTCCTTACAGTAAGGAACAGTCTTAGTTGTGCCTCAGTTAAGATCAGCTATGCCTCCAGTGTCACTCCCATGCCCGCCAGGGATGCTGGAGAATGGGTATTTACAGGATCCTGTGATGACCAGAGATTACAGTAACTAATACCATAAATAGTGGTACAACTGCTGTTTTCTGAGAAGCATCCATATGACAACTTACTCTAGAAAACAGCATTATGCTTGGCGTTGCTGTAGGTCTGCAATAGACACCATACAGACATTGATTAATTCTTCTGAGAGTAAATCTGGGCAATGCACTCTTACTGAAGAAGGCCAGCCACCTGCCCTGAAGGTGAATTAATGAAGCTGAGGAAAGAGCCAAGCTGTTCTCATCTGGAAACTGTACATTGTCTGTTACTGCTATATGTTGTCATAATCACTTTATGCTGCCATAAACCAACTCTGTGAACAGTGCTGACCTGGAAATGAGAAATCAACATCCCAGGAGACTGACATTTGTTTTCATTCTGCCATGGGACTAAGAGAGGTTCTTTTGAAACATATATGAGGAGACTGTTTCAAGCCAGCTGCTGATCTGGGATGCAGCCCCAGACATCTCATTGTAAGGGGGAAGCAAGTTCTATTATCCAGAAAATCCATCCTGGCCCAGCACACCAATACTTCACAAAAGCTTTTCACTTGGTGCTCTTAGTTTTAGAGCAAAAAAAAAAAGGGTCTATGGAGAACTTTGAGACAGTATGGACATTTCATACCGAATGTTAGTATCTGAAACCTCATGCAGAAGCATTACTAACAGTTGAACTCACATATATATTTTTACTGTACAATTTGAAATATTTTATGTCAAATAGCTTGAGCTGAAAAAGCTTAATCACTACACATAAGAAAGTATTCACAGTACATACCAAGAGAAAATATTTCCCACAGTAGAATGCCATAGGACCAGACATCACTTAATGTTGTATACAGATTGTCAAAAATACTTTCAGGTGCCATCCATTTTACTGGGAGGAAAGTCTGTAGCAAAAAGAAAGAAACCCCAAATCACACAGATTAGCATTAAAGAAATGCTTCCCATTACAACTGGTGTTTGGTAGCAAGGATTAACTTCTCTCTAATAAGAAAAGTTGTATTAAGATGGCTAGTGTTCATTTTTAATTTCATGTAACACAGGGGTACCATTATAAGCAATGCTACTATTTGCTCCCCACAAAAACTAATTAAGCCATAACTGTAATAATTTTACCACTAACAAATGACCAAGATGATTTATAACACAAAAGCTGGCACTGATGATCTAGATCTGTTATGTCATTGATTGACGTGCCACGACTCACTGTATCATAGCA
This sequence comes from Ceyx melanurus, assembly GCA_024611195.1. Lineage (NCBI taxonomy): Eukaryota > Metazoa > Chordata > Aves > Coraciiformes > Alcedinidae > Ceyx > Ceyx melanurus. The sequence continues at coordinate 5,160 of JANHGL010007861.1, read as the reverse complement.
ACCACTCCTTAATTTATCCGGTCACAAAACTTGCCAGTTAAAATGCAAGCCTATGTGGCCAAGTACTTTTTGGCTTTAAAGCAGAATTAGGAAAGTTACAGGAATTAATGAACTGAAGAAACATTGTTCTCAGGAGCGTTCATCCCGATGGTCAATTAGTGTAACCAACACTGAACAGCAAGAACATTAAAGAGCATTTAAAACTGACACTTCTCATTTCAATTAAAGCAGAGCTCAGGAGATTAAGAAGTACATACGCTGCCCTTGGAGACATAGTTGGAATCATGCATGATGTCTCTAGCCAGCCCAAAGTCACAGATCTTCACAATTTTTCCTTGAGCCAGGAGGACATTACGAGCTGCCAAGTCACGGTGCACACACTGTATGGAGAGAAGTTGTTAAGAATGTGCTAATTCCAAGAGGGCCACTTCCCCTGCAAAGATCACTGAAAAAAGAATTTTTTTCTTTCTGGCCATGTCTTAACAAGATCTTTTACTGAACAAACACCTATATTGCCCTGCTAATGGGCAGGGAAGCACCAGTCCTCAGAATCAGTGAGGACTCTTGCAGGGCAAGGTAGTGGGGAGGAGACAGAAGTGATGCCACCCTTTCATCTTCTACTCATCATGTACTAATTACATGTCTATGCTTCTGACTATGCTGTTCTGTGGCTGTATGGACCCTTCACCCAGACCCTGCCTAGATCCACCACCATCTCCAACACCCTGACTCTATTAATGTTGCAGGCTGCAACAGAAGAAAATAATTTACTGTTGCTTTCATTTTTCCAACTGTGGTGATCTCAGGTAAGTGAGAAAGCTGACTGCAACTCCAAAATGAATGTTATATTGTGTTGTATTTACATAATCTAAATTGAAACCCATGGTTATACATGAAGACGTTTTTACACTTTCTTCCATTTTACTTACTTTTGTATTTACTTACATTTTTAGAAGCCAAGAATTCCATTCCCCTTGCAACCTGGTAGGTGAAGCTCAGCAGATCCAGTAGGCTGAGGCCCTCTGAGCTATCATCTGAAAGAAGGTTTTTGACTTCTGATTCTATTGAAAAAGAGAGAAAAAAAGTGTTTGTGCTGTGCAGTGTGAAAGCAACATCCATTTCCCCTACCTATCATGATTCTGAGCTGATTATTTTAACAGACTATCATGACCTAACCAGTCTTTCCATAACTAACCCCTTATCTGTATCAGTCACTGACACATACGGCTTCTTAAAAATATTTAGTATTATGTATACATTTTTGTTTTTCTCTGTCTGTATTTTTTTTTGCCAGAGAACTGCAAAAAAAAAAAAAAAAGTGGTTAAAAAGGGTCACTGAAGTGTTATACAGGTTTTATGCAACATTCAGAATGTGGTAGAAAAATATTTATTTAGAGGTGATGCCTTCATTAGTCTTTTACACATTCTTACCCCTTTACTTTTGCTGAATGCTGTTATGTTTCCCAGCAAATATTCACTGGGACTAATCCAATACCAGCAAAAATGCTCAGGAATTCTATGGCAACAGTTTTGGTTTTTTTATGAAACATGTCAGGAAAAAAAAAAAAACAACAAAAAAAACCCCACGAAAAAACAGTCAAAATTCAGTGATTCATTTACCCCAACTATCCTAGAGCACAATATAAGTACATTATTCAGCCATTAAGTCTCCAACTGGACATGGTTCAGTTTCTGAGGCCTGGAGGCAGAAGTGATGGTGCTTATTTTTCAAGCAATGCATACTTGGTTTCTGAGAGCAGGGCTGGGGAATGGGATGCATTCATTATCTTCATTCCATAATCCAGGAAAGTATTTGAGAGTGTTCTGCCTTTGGTAAGTTTCAGTTAATGTGTGAGTGGAAGCAGAGCAATATAAATTACTATTCTTATTGTTCATTGCTACTGCTCAAAATCATGCAAACTACAAGACTCATAAAATCACTGCCCCAGAGTGCCTACAGCCCTAGTGCAGAGCACAGCCACTCAGCACTTCAGTATAGAGGTAAATCCACAATTTCACCCTATTGCTCCAGGAGTATACTGTCCTATCCCCAGAGTTTATAGAGGAACACAAGCACAGGCTTTTTGCTTATACCTTACACTCACACACTAGCAGAACACAGCTGAATAGTTTACGTCCATATAGAGGGCAAAAAAATATGCATTTATGCAATAATTATTTACATTAATGATGCATGCAGAAAGGATAATTCTATGTTACCTGACACAGATTTCTTCTTATATGAAGCAGGCCGATCATACACAGATCTCTGAATATCAGAGTACTTAGATCCCTCCTTCCTTTCTAGCATTGGCACGTACTGAGTGGTATCAGCTTGTTTCATGTCCATGTATTCTCCAGTGTTTTCAAATGATAATATCACGTAACTAAAATTGATAAAAAGTACATGCTTCTCAGTTAGTATTGCCCAGGTGAATTCCCTGCCACCATATCCTGTAGATCTAACCATTTTCTTACAGTGTGCAATTGAATTGCTGTGATATATTAAAGCTGCTTTCATTATAGGGAATACATAATGTATTATAACCAAGTATTATTATATATTAGTATATATTACCATGTATCACTGCAGTCAAACACAAGTGTTTCAAACATCCTTTTGTCAATTGTCAGGTATGTAAGCATACATTGTCTGACTTCCCAAAATCCCACTATATTCAAATATTACTAGTCTGTGCTTTCAGTTCAAGACATTCCAAATTATAGATGTAATTTATGGTTGTTCTTTATTGATGGAAATGTTCTTTGGAACCTCAGGATCTATATTGAGAGCCCACAGTGGCCCTATCCCTGTAGGCATCTCTACAAAGGGGAAACATGGATCTGGAATAGATGTCAGGAGGATAGAGCAGAAAGTGATTAAACCTTTCCAGACCTATGAAACCAAAGAAATAAAATTCTAACAAGAAGAATTACAGAGGGCTCTGGAACAATGAATAAGAGGAGTGGAGTGAATTAGTGAATAAGAGTTAGTAATGACATTTTCTTAAATTGTACATCCTACTTTTTTTTACTTTTTTTCTTTTCTTTTTTTCTTTTTTTTTTTCTTCTTTTTTTTCCCACCTTCTTGTGCTTTCATCAGCTGGGTTCATCCCAAAGATATCCAAATCTTTCTTTGGCTTCTCTGGGTGTCGGTTCAGGAAATTGTCCCTGTTCTTATGCAGATAGTTCACCAAATCACCATAAAAGCAATATTCAGTGATGATGTAAATAGGACCTGATAAAATAAAGCAAAATAATGCACTGATTTCTATGTATTTTTTTCAATGTGTCTTTCAAAAACAAATAAACAAAAACACACACACACACAAACAACCTAAAAAAAATAGTAGAACATAGACTAAAAACATTTAAAGGACTGTGGCTTAATACACTTTATTTACTGAGTTATGACTGCAACTATTACCAAACATTAAGTAGGTTTGTGAAATATTTTAATTTTTATATTTATTGTTAAATCTTTTACTTGAAATTTATGTGTTGCTTAAACAGTGAATGATGGCTCCAGAACAAACCTCCATTTTGTCAGACAAACCCACCTGATTTTGTACAAGCTCCAAGCAGATTCACAATATTCAGGTGGGGACCAAGATGTGTCATTATCTTCAGTTCAGACATAAGTGCCTGTTTTTCACTGGATCTTGCTGTAGCTGTTGGAAAAAAAAAAAAATCAGGAGCAATTACCTTTTTCACAATAACAATTTATGCTTGCTTGCCTCATTAGAACATTGCTATACCATAAAGAATGCTCTTCTTGAAGAAAACTGTGGCCTTACTTTACAAGAGTCTTTCTTAAGACTTGGAAAGGAGTCACAAATCACTAAAAAAGGAATCCCTTCAATGTAGTTCAATAGGTGACCCAGTCTGTTTGTCCCTCTCCAGGGGTACAGTGTGTGCCCAGGTGTCACAGAGGCACTTGCAAGCTGTTTCAATACAAGCAAGCTCCTTGTGATTCCTCTGGAATCACTGCATCAGATTCTCAGCTCTCCTGAACAGGGAATTCTTCAGTGAACAAGATTCTCAAATGAGATCTGCCTATTTCTCCTTTGTTGTATAGTTTTCATATGTTCACAAATATTCATGATTATTTTATCTTTTTTTTTTTAACTTCCTCAGTTATCGTGGCCCCTAAGGGCCATACAGCCTGGATGCTTCCAGAAGCCTGGGTACTTTCAGTCTTGAAAAGCCATGAATCAATCTAAAGTATAATATTACATTTTGGTCATCCCACTTCTCATTTTCAACTTCAGATATGGAGAACCTTTTCCTACACAAGCAATGCTTAAGTAACCCTGTGGAAATATGCCCCATCTACCATGGGAAATGAAATCACAACTCACGTTTCAGCATTTTCACAGCTACTTTCATCACTGGTTGAGAACGGCTCAGTCCATACGCAGTCCCTTCAACTACTTTTCCAAATGCACCAGAACCAAGAATTCGACCTGAACACAAGGGAGAGCATTAGTTATTTCAGAAACAGCTTTTTACCTCTTTTCCCACTGCCATTCCTCTACTGGTTGTGGTTCTTATGTGGAAAAAGTATACTAACTTAGAGAGACCACTGGCATCATTATTACTGTTGTTGTTAAGCAGAAAAAAGGCAAATATGAGATGATGTCATTAAATGCAGTTCTTAAATAAAAACAAGTACACAAATATTAGAAGCACATATGCTTGTGGGAGCTCAACTTGTTCAAACTTGTCTCTTACTGTGCCATATCACCCTTACTTCAACCTTTTTAATCATTGTTTCTCCTATATTTAAGTTATCTCTTTAGCTCTGTCATCATCTGACTATGGTCCATCTGTGTCCTTTACTTAAAAGTCTGAATAGGACCCTGTTGCTGTAGTTTCAGGCTGTTACATCAACGCTGGATAACTAGCAGTTAGAGTGAAGTGCTTTGGCAGCACATTTAGGAATAAGACAGGCAAGACCATCAGTGGTCTGCAAGAAGCTGAAATACATGTTGATCACATATGAGGGGAAACTTCTCTGAAGTTTAATGTAAAATGTGTGTCTCATATGCTGGAATAAATTTTATTGCAAATTTCCAAGTTCTGTAATTAAATGGCTAATGTCATTCCCTTCAGCCCATAGATATCTGTGTTAGATGTTTCATCCCTCCAAGCATATTG